>PNEQ01101050.1:32077-76346 GCA_003012365.1 Medauroidea extradentata | reverse complement strand
TATATATATATATATATATATATATATATATATATATATATATATATATATATATATAAACACACACACGAAATGTCATTAATTAGGACTGTTGTTTGACTCTTTTATTAACGAAAACATATACTTTTTCCATCAGAAATACTAACAAACTCATAAGTGTGCCAAAGAAAAGAAAACGAAAATAATAATCTATATGTTTCCACTCAAGTTGCTGGGCACCATCACCAATTATGTATTTATTTTTTCAAATTCAATACGATGATTGAATACATTGGTAAACTTATTAACAATACCAATTTCCATGATCAGCAGTGACATTGAAGTTACTTCATTTAAAAATGGAAAATTGTCTCGCATTGGGAGTGCGAAAAAAATGCTCATTATATATTGATCCATGATATGAAATAGTGGATGGTTATCCTTTATGTTTTCTGTACGGGTTGCTAGATACATAGCAGTATTAGTCTCCGTAATTGTACAAAACTTCCTGTGGTTTCTGACCATATTTATAGCATCGTCTGCTGTATCCACTAATACGAGCTTCTCAAAAAATACCTCTGTAGTTTTTTCACTAACGTCCATGGAATTCATTAACTCCTCAATGTTGTACTTTATGTCATAATTTTGACGTATGGGGACAACAATCTTCAGGTCGCTCTTCATCAAGTTATCAAATGTGTCAATATCTTTAGCGTACTGAGGCACCATCATGTAACTATGGAACGAACCAGTGTAAGCATTATTGAATACGATATTAAAAATAATTAATGCAATTAGAAATAGGTGCAGGTAGCTAGTTCTGGAATAATGAAGTATTGATCCAAACAACAATATTCTATACAACTCAAGACACTCTAATTGTGGGGCGTAGGTTGAGCATAAGAAAATCTTAAAATGTTGACAAATGACGATCACCAAGACAATAAATGAGAAGTAAGCTGTCCATGTTGATGAAGAGAAAGGCAGTATAGCGTTCATCCAGCGAGGAAGTTTTTCTGCAATCGGTACAACAAATACAATACGACTGATCGTAAAAGGATACGAATACTTTCTCAGTTGCTCTGGGCCACTTAGTATGTCTGCATACATAAACACGTCATATTCTTCTCCAAATATTTCAAAAACACACCACTGGCTTAAGTCTGAGGAATTTTTACCTAAATCAGCCATAAGGGTAAAATTATGTTTCTGCGTTAACACCTTAAAGGTATCGTAAAATATACCACCATAGACAACTTTACCATTTTTTAAAATTTCTTTGTGCACAAATGGTGGATGGTGTGGTATTTTGACAGCCAATGGAAAGCCTCCTGCATTATGTACTTTCTCTTCGAATATGTGAGTAGTTTTGCTAATAGTCTTCAAAGATCGTTGTGAAAATGTGCCACCTTGTACAAATGGATTGAAACTTAATAACTACACATCTTCGAATTTTGATTCAGTAAATTGTTCCTCAGATTTATAGGCGAAAATGAATATGCTGTGTAGAACTTGCAGTTTCATTCAGTACATTCTAAGAATATCTTCAATTTTTTTGGTAGAACCTAACAATTTAGTAGTTGACACGAGCGTAAAGTGGGCCTTGCAATCCCAAAATGTGGAATTGGAAATTTCCACAGCGGATTCCATGAAGTAATAGTCTTCAATACTGTCTGAAATAATGACGAAAGCTCTTGTTCCCTTAGCCGTATGGTCCATACGAAAACTTACATAACTTTTAAAGGTAATTTTTGGCGTAGTATAAATATAAAACGGTGTAGTTTCCTGAATGTTTCTTATTAATTTATCTGCAATGCTTCCGAGCATGTTTGCTTTAGTCATGATAAATGTATAATAATGCTCAGTTAGATTATTTATCACCTCCTTTACGTAAGTAACACTAAAAGTTTTGAATGGATGCTAATTTTGTAATAAATTAGTTTTATTGCAATCAACGACTCTCAACAAAGCAAACATTACAATGAACATTGGTCTCGTTTTCTTCGTCATAGTTTTCTTCATAGTAATTTTCTGATGAAACTACCTGTAAGTTAAAATGAACACAAAATGTAGAAGAAATATTTAGAAGTACGGATTTACAGACATTACTATTCAACATATGCTCTTTTGTTTAAATAATTATTAAGTTTTAGCACATTTTATATATAACAAATTTTTTAAATTATTCTTTAAAAAGTATGTTTATACATGTTCAATTCATGATTAATGAAACCAATTATATAATATATATATAATCAAAAACCGACAGACGTCTCTTCATAACAGTTGGTCATAAACCGCATTACGCAAAACACACGATTTATTTTTGATGTGTATCACGTTTATTGTCCATAATGTTTTCGAATGCTTGACCAAAATGCCCTTGTGAAAGTCTAAATTATCGTAATGTTTACAAATTAACAGTCGGACGCTTGACTGGCAAATCGTGATTTGTATGTGTATAATTCAATTCCTACTACTAGATGCCAACTGTCTAGATGTTTGCTAGAATTAAGAAAAAAAATCACTAGTGGTTTAGTACGATTCCACATGGAAAAACCTGAACAAATACACATAAACACGGATTCTGTAATTTTAACGGACGATGAGTCTACTAATGATTCTCCTTCTGATACACCTCTTTGGCAGATGATAATACTTATTTTGTTGCAGTCACCAGTAAACTGACCAAGTACGCTGGGGTATGTGTGCAAATAAATAAAATATCGTAGAAAAAGTTTTGCTTTTCGTATGTGTGAAATTGTTTTTTTCTTCCGAATTCGACTATGGACCGCATTGAACGTCGAACTCCTTGGTCTTTATTTTCTTGTCTTCTCAGAACATCTTCATTTCTTCACTTCTTTTTTCTCTCTTCCTTGGAAACGTAATGTTGACTTTGCTTCTGAATTCTTCTCTGTTTTGGATATTATTTAGTGTAATACAGGTCCCTTATGAATCTCCTTTGACCGCAGCGACTCTCTTAGAGGTGGACGTTAATGATATGATGAAAAGAAGCACTGGTAAATCGTTAAAAAATTTAGAACATTAAATACAACGTAGTCTCCAATAAACTCTAGTATCTTCATTTCACTATTATCGTATGACATAATTTGTGACCATTGCGAATAGTTTTGGGACACATCACAAGTTCTGTGTTAAAGCTTTTCGTTCTGACTGGGCATATTGACGACATAAACAGTGATTTAAATATACACAGCACGTTGCAGAACAGCAAACAGTCAAAGTTTCCCTCACGATTTTCCAGTGTGTCTAATAATTAATTATCTTTTTGCTCAGTCGGTTTTCGTTAATTCTTTCCAGGAGTCCACAAAATTTCAACCATCGTTTTCGGATTGTGTCGATGATCTTCTCACTATACTTGTAGGAGTTGCTAGTTTTTCTTATTATTTCAAGTCACATCAGTATTCTTCTGGGGTTCCAGAATTTTCCTGGTACATAACTAATTTTTATTTACCTCACTTAAGGGGTATCATCCCTCGTATATAATTTTCCAGTTGCAAATCGTAGCATTGTTTTCATACAAATTACAAAACATTTCTTACTATAGAGCTTGTGAATCGTAGTGCCTTCTGGATTAGACACCAATTTTTATAATTTCGTTACCTTATGGCTCTAAAAGAGCAATAAAATAGTTATCATCAAAAATAATATATGACTAACTACTTCATACCTGTTATAGTAAGATTTCATGAATTAGCGAATATATCGCAAGATAATGTATTTTACCAAAGAGCTATAATTATATATTTTAAACACGTGTTTCTAAACAACCAAACCAAATAAATAACTAGTAATTCCTACACGACTTGTGATTTTCCTCTTAAAGGCCTGCATTCAGATGATGGCATAATTTTTCACAATTCAATTTTCTATATGTAAACAGTCTAGCCTTCGTTTCTGTTTTATTTGCAGTACCCGCCAGTTTCTATGACTACATAGCTTAGCCGTGGATAAGTAAACATCAGTAATAAAGTTTATGCATTAGTAAAGTCTTGCGATGAGATCTATTTTCATACGTGTATCAAACGAGCTCTCGATAGAATCACAGCACGTTATAAAGACGCGGGAGAGATTAAACAAATGAACATGGCATGCACTAATACCTCATGATGTGACCACACATTAGTTAAAATGTTTATTCCTAGCTAAAAAGTCTAGGTGAAACCAGAGTTTGTAGCAGTGGTATTTTCTTACTTTCGTATTTTCGGGCTTACTACCGCCAAAATTGTTTCTTAAAACCGGATCAACCTATCGGATATGCATGGTTTTAAATTAAGTTACAATGAATTTTGAATACAAATATAACTGGTATGGTTAAGTAACGTATGTACATTATTAACCCGGACATCTGCCCTTTTAATCCGAGTAAAATTAAAAGTTTTAAAGTATTTGTAGTAGGCTGTATGCTAACTTTTTGCAACGAATTTTACGTCACAAAGCAAGACAGACGGTTCCACAGCAATAGACTCGCAAATTTGGCAGTGCCGATGAAACCATAAATGTGAAAATTTCAGACTCAGGATTGTACCTCTATAACAAGTCAGCCTGCACATAAACTAAGATAATCTAATTAGAGATTAGCTAACGACAATTAGCTATCTACGATGCTAAGTCTGTAAGCTATCACTGCTATATAAACTATATGTAATTATTAACATTATAATGCCACTACGTTAATATTATTTGTGTCAGTTCACAAATACCTGCAGTGCTACTATATATATTTTCAACTTCTTTAAAAATCCCTGATGAGTTTCTCGGTAAGAACGCATTCGGAGTAACATATCCTAGTATGCTAGGATATAGGAGGAGGCATTTTCAAATTAGAAGACAGGCAGGTCCGTTTTCTTTCGATGTTGCTGATATGTGTGTATGATTAGTGAAAAACCCGCGTTTTAAGATTCATGCAGGAGAATGGTATTGTATTTTACAAAATATATTGGCAAATGAACTTCACGAAGCCAAGGAATAAACACCGAAAAACGAGAAAGTTCTTCCTCAGTAGCTTGATCGTGCTATAGATACATCGAATCGATTAAATAAAATACATCTAGTAATGTGTTTGTCCTACAAAACACGAGGCTAAAACTGATAGCAACGCACATGTTGGTTCTCATTCGTTTCACGTATCAGAAATGCCAAAATTATTTGAAACACAACTGTTGCATTCATGATTCGCAAATCGTAAATACATTACAGAAAGCCACTATAAAGTATTATTACATCAACGTATTTGTAAATAGCTCTTCGAAGTAAAGGTAACTGCAGTTTTTAGTGTTATTGCTGTAACTAACAATTCACATAGCACAAGTGTTCTTTATGCTAATTCAACCGCACACAATACACACAAACATTTTTAACATTGTACATGGTGAGTTAAGAAGAAGTGGGTTATTTCGGCCTAGTAGTAGCTTATAAATAGTAAGACGATAATGGGTTTTAAATTTGACCGTAAGATACATATATAGAGAATTTTAGGCTTCCCTTCATTTAGAGTATTTTCTTTAACTGTATAAAAAATACTCGATATTAAAAGTAAGGAAAAATATTTTGGGTTCTTGATTTATTTAGAGTAGATTTTGTGATTATCATTGTGGCCTAATAAACATACTGTATGTCATTGACTAACCGCAAATGTCCACAAATGGTGAATTCACTCCTCAAGCAGCGCTCACAGAATGCTGTAGAACATAACTGATTGAATAACTTGTCTTCTGAATGTGTGCTGCATTGAACACAGGCCAAAAGTAAGGTATATTTGATCATTTAAAACGATCAATATCGCGATCGAACTACGCGGTACACTAGTACAACTGTTTTGGCTGAGTTCACAAATAAAGGGACCACAATACTGATACGCCAATAACCCACCTGTTGACAATTGAGAGGATATATAATGTAACATACATATCAGGTTGCCGTTATGACAATCGTCCATGTGCTATGTGATACCACCCGACATGCATCTTTGACGCAATAGTTGCATACAAACTAGTGTTTGCTCATGCCAACCTCGCATACACATGACATTGGTCGTGGCAACAATTCCACAAAGCCGATATGCAACGCATGCTTCATCCGCTTTAAGTACACAAGACTATCACTACACCAAAAATACATTTGATGATAGGAATACGACAATTAACGTTATCGTACAACTATTGATTATTAATTTAAATGCATAATTTCTATACATATTACAGCGAGGTTGTGTTATCTGAATTTTCACTCCTAGGTTTAATCAACAAGTCACAACTTGTACAACACTTCAAAGTCACCGGACACGTAACTCGCACACTGACGGATGTTGTCATTATCAAACATTTCAGAGTTATTTCAGTTACACAATTTCGTCAATGCTACTATTACGTGTGTATCTGTTTTCTTGTCCCAGAATTATCTGCACCTGGATTTATTTGTTGCTGAATGATTTGCTTATCTACAAGATTTTCTAAATAGTTTTTGAATTTCAAATATATACCGTATTCCTCTAAAGTGGCGAGGATAACGTCTTTAATACAAGGGGATCATTTTTCGTTTAATTATTTGTCACATCATGGCAATTGGTTTGCCATACGGGTATCAACAGTAGACGTTACGGTACATTAATTTAAGTTTTTCTGGTATTCATAATAGCTAAACTAGTTTAACATGACCATAAACTAAGAGCATCGTCATAAAATTATAATTATTTTGGTAATAGCCTTTGGTGGTAAGGGCAGCACTTTCTAGGATCGTGAAGAGGTGTGCGAACATATAACAATCATGATTTTATTCTTAAACCATTCTACTTGTCAGGCTGTTAGTCTATGAAAATCATTTAAGAACCCTTACAGAGGCTATTTATTTGCCACACATTACTTTTCGTTTCCAGCACATTTTTTAGGGGGGAAATGGCTTAATTGGGACTTTTTGCGGCAGTTTTATGCATAGGTATTAATTTTAAGCAACCTATGAATAACATAGGCCAACAGAGCGAACCTTTACCTTTCGTAGCGTACTACAGAAGTATAGTGTTGTCTTTTGAAGTCCCATAGTAAAAACTGTTCGGCGGGAATCTTGCACGCTAGTTCAGGGCTTGGCTTGATATGTTTAATTCGTAACCACTGACTTGAATAATGACAAGAATCGGTCACGGTCTGAAGTGTGCCCCGACAAAAATTTAGGATCATAGTGCCAGGAAACGAACCTTGGCCCACCCGAAAGAAACTCCAAAGTTCTATTAGTATACCATGAATCTTGTTGAAAAACTTAAGAACTCTCAGTTTATCTAGTATCCAAACAACTTGACCTCTGGTTGTGATTTCAAATTACGACTAACGACAAGAGCGGAATCCTGTTTACCCTACAGCTGTGACTTATCGATTGCAAACACGAATTTTATTCGTTAGTAATTATATGCTGTACATTAAAAATTATCCTTACATGTGACTCGTGATAATGTATTGTAGCTGGCTCTCCTTTAAAACGTGCCAGACAATACAATGTTATAGTAGAGCTATGCATTCGGCCAACCCAGCCGAAACATCTGCATTCCACATTAGCTCTACATCCCACACTGTCTTGCTGGTTCGTTTCAAAATCACTCCTCGAGGCTTGCTCGACCACCTCGGCCCAACCGCCTCAGTCCCCGTTGAACGTCAGTCTCCCTCCTTCCGCGGCACTAAGGCTCTGCCTGTCTCTCGCGCACCTACGCTGCGCGCGCAACCTCAGCTGACCATACTTTAAAAACAACGCCTCCTCGCGGTAACATTACAAAACATATAATAATACAATTACGAGACAAATATCCACAATATTGGTCTCAATCTACCGGAGGAAGAACGTATATTTGTACCTACCTATGGCCACAGGCATAGTTTAAGCAATAGAAGTCGAGCAATGCCTACGTTCCACGATGTAAAAATACTATTCACTCCACCTTGTCGACGCATAAAACAGTACAGAAAATTTGTAGTTCAAATCAAATTCAGAGGTTTCATTATTCGAAAATGGCAGGTACTGATCCCCATCAATATTTCTGTTAATATTCAGGAAGGTTTTTGCAGTGTACGTCAAGTCACGCACTCTGATTGCACAAGTCTTCCGAAGGACGTGTGGGAGGTATTCCTGAAGAAAGCAGCGTTGAGAAGGGGGTGGTATACGAGAAGAAGTATGCGGCCAGCAGCTGCAGTAATAATTAACTGGAGAGTGGCCGGGTCGTGTTAGTAGAGCGGGGTTGCAGGGGGCAGAGAGCCTGGAGCGGAAGAGACTTGACCGAGGGACGTCGACGTGCAGCTATTGACCAGCGTGCTGCTATCTACGCACCCTTTGTGCGCGATCTGGCCGGGCCCCGTCATGTGGCGCCGGCACAGCAGAGCTGAGGGTGTGCAGGGTAGACGCCACGTCCACCAGGCCTCCGATAACACCGGCTGAAACTCTCCCCTTTAAGGATTTCCAAACCTGGTCCTGCCCGCGCCAGGTCACGTTGGTCGTCGACAGCTCGCCGTCCATATCTCTAGAGATCCCGGGCCACAGGGTCCATCCATTTTAAGCCTGGTACACACGGGCATCTTTCTTTTACGTATAAGTGAGCATAAATGTTGTACAAGAAAGGGAATACTAGCCAGTTTCCTACAAAATCCATTGTTAATTCACACAGACATCTTTCTTGTACGTAAAAGTGAGCATAAGTGGTGTACAAGAAAGGAAATACTAGCCAGTAACCTACAAAATCAATTGTTTAGTTCACACGGACATCTTTCTTGTACTAGATGGTGTGAACTATTAAAATTTTTAATGCAGGTTTTAAAGCTACGTTTGGAATATTAGCGGTAATTTGTACAGTATTTATTAAGTCTGTACCAGCAATACATGATAAAAAGGAAAAATTGAAAATATTGTCGGCAGTAGTTAATATTATAGGTTATATAACATGTTGCACAGTCCGGAAATATTCCTTGAATGTCTCTTTTGTTCGGCTAGACTCTATTAATTTCAAAATACTCCATATTTGCAACCTATTTCGTTCAAGAAATTGTTTTGTTTCATTCAACTTGTACATGAAAGTTAACGAAAAGTAGAACAATAGCTATTTTTCACTAGCGTGTATACACGTTGTTGAATGGTAGCCACAAGTTTTCTACAAGTCGAGGTGAAAATAAGTTCAGAAATATTTCTGAAGGCGTATCAACTTTTTTGACATTTCAAAATCTCAATTATAGCAACTACACATTTTAAAATTGCCAGCTAATGAATTACTTCCATATTATCTTACATTTGTTGGTAGGTAAGAAAGACTGCGTATTCTTATCTTCCAACAAATATATCTTCTTGTACAAGAGACATGCCAGTGTGAACTAGACTTTACATCACTATACGTCGTCCACATGAATGCAACACTCGTTACCGTCCAGCAGCGCGATTTTCAAACTTGTAACATTAAAACAAATACTTGGGAATTACCACACCAATGCATGTGCGCGTTATGAAAGTTTAGTCTCTACAATATACGGAACTTTCTCGAGTCTGTGGACGTTTATCTAACATCCAACTCAGGGGTGTTAAAATCACATTTTCGCACTTCGCTTTCCTCGGTTCTCGAAAAGCTTTTTTGGTAGTATTTATGTTAACAAACTCGCCATACGAAATCTGTGTTTCAGAAGCTATTCAAGGCTTACAACTTCCAATGCTATCACTCTGCCAAGTTTCGTGAGCCTGAATATAAGAATACAGCTTCCATACAATCGGATGATTATTTTAAAGAGAAGCTGCTTCTTGAATCAGATATGAGTGGAGCTACATGAGAAATGCAGCCAGACATCCTGAGAATTCGTCGACAAATTCATATTCGGCTTGTTAAGGCGGTGCACGCACTGCATCTCAGTCCGAGGAGATCATGTACCTTACTTACGACTCCATAATTGTATGCCAACGGCCTGCTACACCTGCATTCCTCTTTTTGTTTTACTATGCAATACATAATCTTTGAACACAAAGGTAATAAAAAAGTATCATATTGTCTAACCAAACCTCTATGGAACTAGCAATGTTTGAAATATTTTTTACTAATTATAATGACTGGAGACATATTTGTGGATCAACTGTAAACTAAGCAGTAAACACCCATCATTCGTTGGGTTCAGAACTAAAATACTACTTTTTGTAATAAAATCGTAACTCTATAATTTTATTAGCCAGCAAGTTTATCAAAATTGTGAAGTGTGGATGTGAATTTTTTTCTCAAAATTCAAGATATTTTTGTCTCTTTCTTACACGTATACGCTAATTGATATCACAGCCCTTAATAACTAGCTTTTAGTTTAAGTTCATTGCATACTATTAGTAGTAAAGCTCGTATATTCATAGCCTTGGTTGTTTTATTATTTACCTTTCATAAATTTGAATTTCTCTGCTACTTGTTATAATTAATGCAGCTTTCAAAACAAACACAGTGTAAATATCTCATCATACTTAACGTCTGAGACGAAAATAAGAACTAACATGTCTTAAATTATTTGTCTGTACAAGACACACTTCAAAAGAGCTCACATTGCCGAGAAAAACCCAAATAATTTTTGCACCTGCAAAAAATTAGCATCCAAGTTGTCAGGCAGGATGACAACTAAACCAAGCTAGGGTAAACACTGAGCTCTAATATGGGAAGATCCGAACTTGATAATGCTGATTTAGATTTTCCGTATTTTTCTGTAATCACTCCAGGATAGTTCTAGGATTATTCCTGCGTACAGCCCATGGACAGTTCCTTACCTATTGTGACCATATGAGTCAGTGATCCATATTTTAATGGCCTTCTCACATTTTCGTGAACGATTCTGCATGTAGGTTAATGAAAATGCGATCCTGCGAATTAATAATTTGCCAGTTGGTGAGGAAACAAGTCGTGTAATGATCCGGACGTTGTTGCGGAAGCCAAGGCAAGAACACTGAGATGAGCCGGCCACGCCTACAGATGAGAGGAGATATCATGATTGACTGAAGTGTCAGAGAAGAAACCTAAGGGCGAAGATCACGAGGTTGAACAGCACTGAGGTCTTCAGGTACTTGGAGCAAGAGAAGAATATGTTAAGGATAGAAGGCTCCGGAGGAGGCAACTTGACAAAGACAAAAACTGACTGAGGTTTGCGAGACCTAGAGAACGCGTTGCCAACTTGGAAGAGTTGGCGTGAGCAAACATTGTAATTCACGTATTGAATTAAATAAACGTCACCTTTCCTGATGTCGAAGCCCAATCTGTGCTTTGAGATGAGGAGAATATTGCCCAGGAATTAAAACGTCAAATAAATAAAATATAACGAACATATATTTTCGTGTGAATTATGAAAATGGAAGCACTTATTATTTCATAGTTTTCATAGTACTGAAAAAATTACCTTAACGATCCTATGACAATGTGGGCAGCAATGAGACAAAAAGACATTCAATGGTGGCTTAAGAATGAATTAAATACAGCATGTCTATCCCTATCTTTGCTTCAGCCAATGCTCTGGATAGGGCATCGCCTGGTGAAGCTTGAGTTATTGTGTGTGAGGCGAAAATCGACGAGGCGCTATGAGCGACACAGACCGGAACTTGAATTGTGATATAGCCTCTAGGTCCAAAGAGTTAAACGCGCGCGCAATGTTCTCGACATAACGCGTTTACTATGGGTCTTTAAGAGGTGTCCCTATTGTAGACTGCAATTTCTGACTTATCCGGTACAACTGTCTGAAAAAGCCGATTTTATTCCAGTTTGAGGACTTAAATGTCTTATTGACAAATTGTCTTAAATATGTTTTCTTTTCGTAGATAAGCATTTCGGACACACGTTTACTAGTCTCTGAGGAAAAACGTAACTCCGAATACGCTGCACGCAGTTCGAGCGCCATGCAGGCGGCCGTCTTTATAGAGGAAGTTTCTATAAGTAACCTCTATCCGAAAATGTTCTGTTCATGAAAATGCTGTGGAGTCTTAAGAACAACTCCTTGCAATACTTAGAGACACGCAAAATTCGTGTTATCATTTGGTAGCAGACTAAACTTCTCTTTCCTATACATAACAGAGTATAATCTGCGATTTAATTGGCCACGAACTTTTATGTGTTGACATTTACGTGTGTTACGTCTTTACAGAGACCGGACTCTCTACAGTGTAAGCATTCTCCGTGGCAAGTCACGACAATATCGGCCAGCGGAAGACGTCGAACGAGCCTATAGTCACTTGGAGTCTAGTCAGCTGTCAGAAAATAACGCAAATTTTGCATATCTTTACCAACACTTTTTGCTGCTGTAGAAATTATTAAACACACACCAGGTGTTTTGGCTGTGTGTATGAAAACATATGTCGAAGATATACTTTCTGTAACGAACAGCAAAGTCGCAATTTTGAGCAATTCTTGTTGTGCACCCAGATGTAACGGCAGTATTTCATTTTTATCATATACCTATGTGTATCACAGAAACGGAACACGTACCGGACAGAAGATTGCTTATCGAAATATAACTTCACCAAGTCACATCTACCATGCGACAGAGCTATGCTGAAGGGAAGCAACCATTTGTTTACTTGAATCGAGATGATTTAGGTGACAGTTTACTGAATGCCTCTGAATCTAGTATGAACAGCTTCTCTTGGGTCCTTACATTTCTTTAAATAATATGAATTATACTTCTTCTTTTCCTTGGAAATATTCTAACGTTCTTCTTCCACTTGCCATGATTATACCGAAACAATTTTGGGTTGGTTCGCTCTTGTTTTAACTCTGTCCACGGCGTGTAATAGTTACTTTGATACATCCTGCATAAACTGAATATCTGGGTGGCATAACTCGCGTTTTGCTGGCGGGGGAACATATTGTCCCCAAGTTTCAGTGGCGCGCGGGCATGAAACAGGATGTGTCAGCGAAGGCGGACTTCAACAGCGAACTTGTGAAAATGCCCCTGTCGAGACGAGGGTTTTCTTCCTCCCCTCCTACCCTCCTTCCAGTGTTTTAGCCTGCTCAGCACGAGGAGTTTAGTTGTAAAGTTTTAATTGACGCAGAAGCCTCCTTTCCCCGTCTTCACTTGCCTTGATCCTGCCTGGCCTCAAAGGGCCGGTCCTTCCCCCTGCGATGCTGCCGCGGTGGCGCAGGCGATGCAGCAACCGCCTTCGAGAACACCCGTGGGGAAATCAACCCCGTGTGTCGGTGAACTTACAGCGGTTATAAGAAGTCACGAGATTGTACAACATTTCAGATCGAAGCATGCAAACAGTGGACCGAGTGAAGTTTTCAAGCGTTCAATAAGTGACGAGAGCAGCGTCCAGATTAACTCCGTGTTACCACAGAATATTTAAGAATACAGAAGTGAAATAGCCGGTAGGACAGCGAACTCAGCCACACACGCCGGCAAAATGGCTTCCCTGGCCAGCAACTTGGCGGAGACGCCTATCACCAATCAGCGTAAAGGGACTGTCCTGCTAGCCGGCAGCCAGGCCAACAGGAAACGTGCTGTAACATGGAGCAGCCAAACATACACGGGGCATCCTTGGCCAGCCAATAAGCGGCGAAGTTCGCCCGTATCAAACGAGCTGCCACGTCATTTCACGTCTGTATTACTATTTAATCTGTGGTGTTACCCTGCTATAGGCTGATGCTATCAGACGAAACTTTCTAATTTTCGGGTGGAAAAAAAAAAGTAAACGGTTGACAATACCACAACAAAATCTCAGCAAAGAAAACTGAATGAACGAAACGTATGTCATATGTAGAGCCAATCACTTTTGGTGAAAAGTTTTTTGCCCTAACTTGTTTCAGTGCCTTACGCGAACATCTACATCTTTGCATTATGCTCCGTGATTGGTCGTTTTTAATTCTCAGCCTTCTGGTGTTCCGCCTATAAGTCACACACGTGTGGTGTCGTATTGCTATTATTATTATTATTATTGGTACAGTTAGTTAAATGAGCTACTCCTCTGCTCAAAGCCACGCTCTCCCACAAAGGCGATCCGGGTTCGAATCCCGGCGGGGTCGGTCTCCGGATTCGTCCGTGTCGGACGATGTCGCTTGTCAGCAGGTTTTCTCGGGGATCTCCCGTTTCCCCCGCCTCGTGATTCCTGTGCTCATCCATACATCATGTCACCCCTCACCAGCTCTAATAACCTAAACATATCATCACTCAAGCAAATACACGCTGCCAGTAACCAAGACGCAGTGCTGTAGATGTGCACGTAAGATATTGGAAGTAGGTGTAAAATGGTTTTCACCAAAATCAGTAGCTCTGATCATAGGTAATATAAACAAATGAACGAGGAAATAAAGTCCTGGCGAAGTCACGTTTAGAAAATTAAATATTTAGCAAATGTATGAAATGCGCAGTCATTTATTCCCGTCTTCTTAACATCATGAATCGCTTACAGGCGTTTAGATATAACCATAGGTGTTCGACTAAAGTTACTGCACAAACATACCAAATTCAACTCGTGACTTCTAATAAATTATTATCAGAAGAGTGATTCATATATCTGCTCCGTAATGCAAGAAAAACCAATGTCAGTACACCATGTGTGTGATAATCAGGCATTCATGCTTGATAACACACTTAATATATATTTACACTGGTTGTTCTTGCATTGAGCCACATATATAGTCCGAGTACTTTCACCAATAAGTTTTGCAAAGTATGAGGTCACGCATCTCAAATGCGTTCAGATAAAGGTGCCTCGAGTGACGTCATAACTCCAAACACCTCAGCCTTCCATCCTGATTGGCTACTTCCCTTCCATAAGCCAGAAACGGGGAGAGAGTACTCAGTCTACATAAGATTACTCTGGGTGAACTGGTAGCTGCCCGCATGTTCGCTCAGTTGCCAATTTCTGCTACCCAGAGAAGCACTGTTTTGTTCTGCAATTTAGAATGCGCTCGGATCATTTTACGCGTTCCAAAATAAATGTCACTAAGCGAAATTTACTGAAAAATTTTTGTCTTGCGCTTTCGTAATTTTTAAGGGAAATGGTGCACGACCGTCTGTAGTTAACCAAATTTTTCCTTCTACAATATTTACGGAAAGAATACACATATTTTTAAAATTTTATTATATTAATCTTAATCTACTGCACAATTTCACGTTGTTAAATAAAATACATATATTTGATACTATCTAACATTTGTCGGAAGATAAGAAAGACTGTGTTATTCTTTCTATTCCAACGAATGTCAGATTATATAGAAGTTTTTCATTACATAACAATATAGAGGTGTAGTAAATTAACATTTAGAACGTTACATGTCAAAAATGTTGATATGCTTAAAGCCGAAGAAATGCTGAAAATTAACGATGGCCTGTACACCATTCACCTTAAGTCAAATACTTATCAACTTTTATACAGGAAAATATTTAGTAACAGCGAGGAAACAGACTGATTCTAAAAGGAAATTGGCACATATTTTATTTGAATAATTATTGACACTGGTTAGGTACTACTAATAAATACATAATTCCACAGGTTACTTAAAAATAATAGATAACAACGTTAACTATAAGTTACTTAGTAGCATTGATATCTATTACCGTTACTAAAATATTTAGAAATGCTAAATGCTTATAGCTGCAAAAATACGAATTTATACGAACTAATTTTTAACTGTAAATGACCGCAAAAACGTTAGAAGAATTTGAACAAATTTTCACCTGCTTGAAAGCAAACCTAACCTCGTTTTCACGCAATGGTTATTGTATATATTTTGTATATTTATTGTAATGTATTTTACAGTTTGGCTATGCTGTCTAAAGTTTTATTTTTATGTATTCATACTGGTACACGGAGAAGGAGAAAGAGAATACTGACGTGAAAATCTAGGTACCGAGTTGACGTTTAATTTTTATTTTGAAAGCCCCTGTGATGAAAATAACGACTTAATTGAAAATAAGTAGGCAGAGAGGTAAAAATCATGCAGTCATTAAATGAACTAAAAGTTATAACCTAAAACCTTAGTTTTTTTAAATATTATGTTACGCTAATAGATCAGTTAGTATGAAACGTGGTTAAAAGGCTTAAGCAATCCCATGTTAAATATTATTGTTCTAATGTAATCTGAATATGCGTTTACTATTAGTTAAAATAATTACAGTATGAAAATACGTATTTCGATTAATATTGGAATTCTATGTGTTCTAAAATATTTATGCATTTCAAAACGTAGTCCTATTAGTTAACAACATATTTTAATAATGAAAAAAATTTAGGAATGGGTTTAAAAATAAAACTGACTTCGTATAATATCCTTCTAAAGTGAAAATAATAAAATTTATGCAATTACTTAACACTGTCTCTTATTTAAATGGTTTTTAAATATTAACACTTCAATATTTGCGTGTTTATTTAACAATTTACAAGATCGTGTAAACCTAATTACGATTACCTTGTTTTTAAACGTCTATCTGTTATGCAGCTTAACTAAGTCGGATTCCCTACTCGTGAATACTAGTTAGGCAGATAGAAATTCTCTAGTATTTTAATGACATTCTCTCATAATCCTCAGAATTTTTAAACTAACAATGAAGCGCATCAGTACAAAAAAAGTCAAATCAAAACTGGCATATTCCAGCTTCTCTTTCTTCGCATAGAAATGGATTCTTCTTTCCTGCGATAAAGATATTCAATTGCCTTTCTATATAAGGTAAGGATTTACGTTGGATTAGTAGCAGACATTTAAACAAAAAAAAAACTCTTCTTAATTTTGAAATTTATTTTATTCTATGGAGAAGTAAGTGTTTTGATATTTTCATAGTATTTAGAGGACACGGTAGTTTATTTTTACATGCATCATTGTCACATTTTCATGCACAGTATGTGTTTAAGAGGGCGTGGTACATAATTCAACACTAAAAGCGTTAATCTATAACTGTAGGTTTCTTGAAGCCAATTTGCGAAATTCAAACAATAGCAATTCTAGACAATAATTTTAGCCAGCGTTTTAAACAAAATTGTTTTCTGTGTTACGAACTTCTGAGGCACAATCTCTGATGCCGGAACCTCGTGCATTTAACTGCGGCGCAAGAGATCACGCGTAACGAATTAGTAATTTTGGATAATTATTTACTCATAAAGTTGCCAAATACCATTATATAGGATTGTCATGGGGTATTTTATCCATATAGGCTTCGAAAAAAGCGTAGAAATCAATTGATATTTCAGAGTTTATATATCTACCACGCACTGTTAAATAATGACAATTATCCATATCTCATTTGTAGTAAGACACTGTAAGGGTTGATCTGAAGTGAATTATAGCAATAATCTAGGCACGCACTGAGCGAACAACTGGGATTTGTCGCAGGTGCTGTGGTTGGAATGGTGACTGGAATCTCGGGATATCTCACAGCCACGTCGTTGGAAGGTGCGCGCTGCTTGACACACTCTCTCTAGAGGAAACACGGCGGCAGATGAGGAGGAAGGAAGCACCGGGCATTGATACAAATGGCGCGGCATTAGGACGGACCGGAGACGTCTGAGAGGGAAAATCCCTTGCGGCGTCCCCTGCAGATATCCGCTCGCAGAAACTACCCCCTCCGCCCCTTCCTCCTCGTCTTGCGTGCGGATATTGTGGCTTGGTTTCTGGCGACCGCGAAGACACGTCGGCCATCACAGAGAAACATGAGGGAAAGAAGTGAGAATTTCTTGACCACAGCATGTCTGGCGAAAAATGGCCAGGTTGACGGACAGTCAACACCAAAATTTCATTTCGTCTTGGTGTGATATACGCGTTTTGTTGCGCTAATTTAATGGCGTGACGCAGAAAGAGATTATCCCACATTTGATAAAGTTAACATGAAAAATTGTTACTAAATTATTTTTGGTCTTTTGTTAACCAACATATTCTCATTTTTAAGTGCCCTTTCTCCTTATGACGTCGGTTGCTTAGCTACTGAAGTTTTAATGTATAATAATTTAGCAGCTTGGATTTTGTCTGTTCTTTACATTTGTGTTTTGGAAGTTTTCTACATAAAACAATTAAATTGTAATTCATGTTGATTCTGTGATTCATTTTAAGTAATCTGATAGCAAATATTGATTTACAGATTTCAGTAGGGATTGTCAAAATAGCTTTATATAATTTTCAATAAATTTTTGTTACAAACAAATGTATGCACGATATGCTCTAGAAAACAGTCAGCTAGTACAGAATATGACGAAACTCATTGAAGTCTAATTCCTTTTTCTTGTAAAAGGTTTTGACAAATGTAAACACGATTCGGTTGGAAACAATGCTATATACCTCCGAGCTAAAGGACTTATCTTATGATTGAGTCCTAGCTGATGCCCTGGATACTCCGCAACCAGCATTACACGAAAACACCACATGAGGTTCCTAAATTTATATCGTGAGAAGTAATTGTCCGATTTCAATAATTCAAGATTTAAATGAAAGATGAAACCCTAGCATTAAACATGAAAAATTTAATTAGCGTACTAACGCAATTTTATGTAAATTTGTAGTAAAATTTTCAATTTTATTTTATTTTTTTAATTTGTTGCATTCAATAGAAGTCCTATGAATTCTTATTTCTTAAAAGTTTTCATTAGAGAGTATACCTTTTTGCAGGGTTGTTATTAGTATAATTAGAATTAGGCAGTTGAAACTGAATTAAATTAGTTTTTCATCGGAAATTTCATTTTAACTAAAAAATTTTAATTTGTTCTTTTTATTGATAGTTTTACCCTTAACAAAGTGTAAATCAGGCCAACCATATGCACTAAAAATAATATTAACATACACAACTACCCACAGCGACTACCTGCTGTGTGAGGGGAAACGAATACATTGTGAATATTGTGTCGTTCAGTATTTCCACGAAACCATTAGGAGTGAATCGGCCCGCGATAAATGAATGAATACACGCAGGCAGGGAATTTTTTCCTAGTACCATGTGCAGACATTATTCCGCCGAGTGAATATGTCTCCACACTATGCAATTTTGAAACAGATATAAGCAACAAACAGAGCGTCATTAGATATTAAACCAGTAAATCCAGATTCTCAGGACATGGAATGAAAGCGGCAAGGATGGTCAGGCCAGTATTCGAAACTTGGTCACCTCGAACGCGCTGAGATTTTCACCTGTGCGCCAGTTTTCTTGGTTCAGGGCTCAAAACTTTACACGTGAATCTAATATATTTTACTCAATTAGTTGCTTTATCTTGTGATAGATTCATAATTATAGTTGCTGACATTTTAACACTACTGTACTGAACATAACAGGCAACAGAAACGTAACATAATTAGAGGCCCGGATATTTCGCGGGTTCAACACCCAGCAGGCTAGACTCCACAGTCCTGTGTGCACCGTCCTCAGCTATATTTGTTCATTGGCTGCTGCTCCAGTGAGTGAGCATTTGAACATTTGACGATGTAGCGCAGGAGTCCGTGAGCGTTTTTACGCATGTCCGCCATTGGTTAGGAGTCCGCAAGGTCACGTTTAATAAACAATGACCAGATCGAAATAGTTTCCAACATGTACATGACTTAGAAATCCAACCTCTCCTCAGTTGAATCCGCGAAATTTCCGGGGCTCTAAACATAATTTGTTCGATATTTCGTCACGCTACTTCAGTTTGACGAGAAACGGAAGAAAAAATTCTTTACACGCAGAACGTAATTTTCAAAGGAAGGCTAGTAGAGTAGGAAGGTTGGCCGTCTCGTTTTTTTTTTCTTTCGAGTAATGGTACTCCTGGGGGAGGGGGGACCGTGTGACGTCACTGCGGGGCAGCACTCTCCCGTGTCTAGGACGAAGAGCAATTCATTTCTGGTTTCAAAACACCTTTTTCTTCCAAGAACTGCCAAGGCCTTTGTAGATGTACTTTTCGTAATCCCTCCCCTCCCATTCTTAGACATGGTCATGTGTAATCAGTCAGCTGCTCGGAATGTTCCTAGCTCACTACCTCCTTGCAGTCATCATTTATAAAGCACATATTCCATTTTATCCAGTAAATTACTCACTTCAGTATAAACTAATTGTTTCAATATACTTGGCTATCCTGTTTTGTATCAAATATGTGTGAAATAACGCATGAAACATTTATCTAGTAAATACACATTTTCAGTAAACAAACACTGAAATAGACGAAGACTTTTGCAGATAATGTTTGAATAACTATAAACCTGTAATGACGAGTATATAACACCAGTGATCCTAGATTCTATGAAATTTTATAATATACTTCTCAGAAACCATTTACCATGTAACAACAATTATTATAATCTAGAATAGTTGCGTAATTTTTAGTTACTGTGCCATTATAACTATTCGTTAAACTGTCATATTGCAGATTTGGAAAAATAGTAATAATATTACTATGGTTTGCATTGTTTATCAATGCACGCAAGGAATTTGTAAGCTTATCTGTATTCTTGGAGCTGGACAGCACGTTTTTTGTAGATGGTGAAGTACTATGATTTTAAAGAGGTACATATTGTATATGTGCTAGATAGATATGATGGTTTATCGCGAGAATACTTGACTGTTTGCTGAGTTTTAAAGCACTTTCAGCTTATGAAATGATTACTGGCTTTCGCTAGTACGCGGATCTGTTGCACCATTTGACTGAGCCAATTAGTCTCCCGCTAGTAATATTTGATGCCTGTTATTGGTCTGCAGACAGCTACATGATATCATACGTATATCACCCAATCATATATGTCACAAGAAACTACAGTGTTTCCAAGGGTACGTTAGCACACAAATTTTTCCGATATACCATCGTCTCTAGTGATAGGCTATACAGTTGAGGGAGCATGACGTTATAAACTTGTGTTCAAAACGGAAACAGCTGACTTAAGGACATGCTGTTTACACGTTTTTTTCCGGATGAAATAAGTCATGTTGTCATACTAATTGCTTATATACAGGATGCGGAAAATTTACACGTCTTAAATGTAGGGGTGGCTTGGGGGTACTAAAGCAAGTATTTTGAAGATAGGGACCATGGGTCTCCGACTTACCGTTAAGTTGTTACACGCGTCCGAAGATACACGTCATGGATTGCCTACTTCAAGGCGCGGCTTTGTTTACATCTGAGCCAGTGTTGTGAGCCGTCAATACCTGTGCTTTCTTGCCGATATTTGACGTGTGAATTAACAAAGTACGCAGAAAAATCAAAAAAAGCACAAAAACAAAAAAAGAAAACGTTTTACCCGGGTTGGTGTTTGTAATACAAAAAGGCAAAAGTTTACATTAAATGTTCAAAGTTTCTTCCACCGACATCCCGGCAATGTTCACATCGATGTAACATAGATTGGCGAACACGTTCAAACACACCGGCCATGTCTCTAATTTGGTGTACTGCTTCCACGATTCGCGCTACTAAATCTTCCTCGCTTTCAACAGGGGTCGCGTAAACAATGTCTTTGATAAATCCCCATAAGAAAAAATCAAGGGGCGTTAAGTCAGGGGAACATGGGGGCCACCGCACCAGTCCACCCCTGCCGATCCACCTGTCTTCAAATTCTTCTGTATGATGAGCATGCACTGCCAATGAAAAATGGGCAGGACAACCATCGTGCTGAAACCACATTTCACGATGCACATTTAACGGCACTTCTTCTAAAAGTTCTGGTAGCACCTCTTGCAGAAAAATTAAGCAGTTCACACCGTTAATCCTTGGTGGGAGAATTTAAGGCCTAATTAATTGATCTTGCACTATTCCCGCCCACAAGTTGACAGTACAACGTTCCTGGTGTCCACGGGTGCGCGTATCATGAGAATTTTCGTAGTCCTTCTCGAGTGAATGACGCCTCATCCGTAAACAAGACCAGAGATGGAAATCTTGGATTTTGGGCCCTCTGTCCTAAAAACCAGTTAGAAAAGTGACTCCGAAGAGGGTAGTCATTTGCACGCAATGCCTGCACTTTTGAAGACGGTATAGATGCAGACTGTTTTCGTGTACAACATTCCAAACTAGGCGTCGATCAACTCCCATTTCATGAGCAACTTTCCTTGTGCTGGTCGTAGGCGTTTCTTCAAATTCATGAAATACTTGTTCGTCAAAGTCGGGATTACAAACTCGTATAGGTGCTCCGACGTTGTGTCGTGTCCCGACAAATGATCCGGTGTCTCGCAAACGCTGGTCATTATTCGTGAACATTTGTCTGATCGGAAGTCTTCTGCTTGGGAATTGTTGTTGATACACACTACGCGCCTCCGCTGCGTTGCCGCGAGCTGCATGTCCACCAGCTCATCAAAAGTGCATCCATTCCTATCCGTTGTAGCACTCGGGTCGGTTTTCGTTAGATGCACAAACACACGAAAAACAAGCACTCAAAACAACGAATCAATGTTGCGCGAGGACTAAACCAAATGAACCACATTAAACTGTTCACTTCAAAACGTTGGCTAGCTGTAAGTTAACTGTCACATCCGGCACTGCTAACAATGCAAACAGACTGCGAAAGGGTTAGACAAAACCTGTGACCCGACCTAATCCAAACCTGCACCAGCTGATCTACCCGCTTAGACTTCTTAGGTAATGGGGAAGAGTGAGAGGAGCGTGGTCAGTGGCCAGCAGCAGCGCGGGAGCGGCGCTTCACGAAAGCACAGGTGTTGACGGCTCACAGCACTGGCTCAGATGTAAACAAAGGCGCACCTTGAAGTAGGCAATCCATGACACGTAACTTCTGACACGTGTAACAACTTAACGGTAAGTCGGAGACCCATGGTTCTTATCTTCAAAATACCTGTTTTAGTACCTCCAAACCACCCCTACATTTAAGACGTGTTTCTTTTCCGCACCCTACAGAGCTGTGTTTGTGCCTAAAAAATCAAAACAAGATTCTAAGCAAAATTATGCCACGCTTAGAATATCTGTGAAATTTTTATGTTTGCGGGTTATACGCCATTACCACACATATGTTAAAAAAACAATGCAAATTTAACTATGCCAATATTTTCTATTATGATTTTCATCTAGTTGTTTGTTGACAGAGGAGCACATATTGCGCTCCAGAAATTATCTCAATTTACGAAGTGTAGTCAAAGTATGACCGATACTAAAAAATACCTAAAGTTTTAGTCCTGAATACCAAACTGAAATCTAACCAAGACACACTTTGTCCTAAAGTCGAACAGTCGCCATGTAGAGGTGTAGCTGACACTCCTTCTACTTCAATACTGTATATTTTTACTTCTACGGTCCAGATCGAGCATGTAATAGTGACAATATATCCCTAACAACCTTTACGTTGTCCAGGCATTGACTTGTTAGTGGTCAATAACAAAATTATGACGACGTGCATACAATCAATGTAAACAACAAAAGTTGGGTTGCTCAGTAGGAAAGTTATCGCCGAATGCTAATTATTTTCAAGTTCCTGTGAATTTTTCCACTAACTACAATATTTTATTTTGACGTCAAAATTGGACTTGTCCTACTTTATGATTTTTCAAAAAATTTTTTTAGGACAGCGTCAAGTTCACAAATTATTGAAATACAACCTTGAAACTTTAGGCCTATATTATTTCTTACAAAATTTTAGTGCTGTAGGTATTAAAAAAAATTTAATACTCCTAAACTTCGCTAAAGTGCAGACATTAAAAAAAAAACTGTCCATCACGAACTCTGACGTCTTATCGCAGATGCTACACGCTGAGTCCGGCGCCAGGAAAGTGACTATTCATCGACACTTGGAAGGATCAATAATAATCTGTATATTTTTAACGAACCATCGTCCATCATATTTCAATAACTGTTATTCCAGTTTACTGGCTTTTCAGACGTGCTTCTATCTGTCGCAAAAAGTCTTGTCATTCGCGACACAGAAATTTTGAACTCTTAATCGGAGAGCCACCTGCTGGATTATTTCTGTAGCTAATAAATATGATTGAATTAGGATTTTCAAGTGTTACCGATAATGCAAGCCTAAAATTCAATTTTGTTTGTCTTCATATTAATTTGATTTAAAGTATCTTGCCTATATAAATTTTAGTATTTCAGGAATTTAATTTCAGTCGCTCATAGCTGGATTGCAATTATTTAGTAGTTGTTGAACTGTTACTTGATATGTCCTGTTCGTTGTAAATGCACCGTGTGTTCACTTTCATGAGTGTGTCCAACCATTCCAGTTTCTCGTGTTTACTATGCGAGATTTGGAAGAATTATTAAAACTCTCATAGAAAGAGTGTTTGCAGTCCACTCCATTTAGCTAGGCCTTAAACTATACTGTTGTGTTATATAACTAGTGACCGGAAAATTTCGCGAATTCACAGACCTTTAGGTTAGACTCCAAGAATATATGTGCACTCAAGCAAACAGCAGCTGTTCGTTAGCTGCTCGCTGACTCAGTGATATGGGCCTGAATTAATTTAAATTTTTGTTATTAGCTCAGCGACTTACACGAGGTGTCAAATAAGTGAAGGACCAATTGTGATAGTGACACGAATGTACAGTTGGTGAAATTCTAGCTTGTGACTAAAAGAAAACGCGAATTTTTCAGGTCCCTTGTTATAACGGTATTTGACCTTCTATTTACTTGGCACTTCAAACGAAACATTTTTTTACACAATAGCTTTTATCTTACGGTTACGAAAGCCTTTTATTTTTGTGTTAAACGAAATTCAAATATTGCTTCGTACAGATGTTTGCTAAAGATTGGGGATGCACCACAACTCAACCCTTAAAAATTAATTACAGAAATAAACATTCCATGTTGTATTATACTCACGAAATTCGAGTTCTGATTGACGTTAATGCGTTTAATTGTAGTGTTTGCAAGAAATACGTGCAACGTACGACAACCTACAAATATTTTAGCTCTTTACGCTCTCATTCGAGCTTTGGCTTACATGTTTAACAAGCAGTAAATAAAAACTTCAAGTAGAGCTTCCAGACTGTTTTGCCTTATGAAATAAACATTTAAGACCACATTGCATGTAATTCAGCACTAAAAGTATCAGCTTAGAATTGCAGATTTCTCAAAGCCAATAAAAAAATAACAGGAATCTTAGACAATAATTTTTGCCAACATTCTGAGCAAAAATTTTCCTCGAATAACGTATATCTAAAGAACAATCTCCTACGCCGAAATCTCGTACATTCAATTGCGGCGCAAGAGTTCAAGCTTAGCAAATGTATCATTCTGGGTAAATGTTTGCTCATAAAGTTGCCAAATATAATTACCAAGGATTGCTGTTTTGTAGTTTTTCTTTATTGACTCTTACAAACGTGTAGATCTCAATTAAATAATTCAGTGGTTATATATATACCATGTCCTCGTAAAGAGCATGCTTGAAAATCAACTACGTGTTCCCACCCTCAGGCAGCGCCACATTGTGTATGAGAGAGGGTCGCAGTGAAGATTGGGCCGGCTGCTCGACTAGTGAAAAATGCATGCCTGTCACCCTCCGGTCCGAGGAATGTATGAGGTGAGATGTGTGTGGAGTAGCGATGGAATGAGAGAAGCGGGGGAAACGGGAGTTCCTCGAGAAAATCCCGCCGGTCAAAAGTCGCGTCAGCTACGTCTCGCACATTCGAAAAATCCTGGACGGAACCCGTCGAGGAGTAAATCTAAATCGCCTAGGTGAGAGGCGAGAAGTCTGACCCTCGACCACCGCAGCCCCTTAGTTGAAGGTCATGCTTATAGTTCTGAAAAAAAAACTTAATAAATTAAATAATCATGACAAATAACTTTCGAAGCATTGCTATCACTTAATCGGCTGTATATTCTAAATTTTTTAAATATCATTAATGGTGGACATGTATTAGAAGATTTTGAATATACATGTACGCTTAGTTATATTTTGCTTTGTGAATCTATACCATAGTTCTCAAACGTTTGAAAAATTCACCGCATTTGATAGAAAAAAAATCGGCGCACGAATGTTTATTTTTTCATTAATTGCTACTGACTTTGTTTTGACCATTAAATTGGTGAGTTTCGTACGTTTACAAGTACGTCTTATGTATTAAAAATATTCTTTACCTATTCGAAGGAACGATCGCACCTGGAGCGAGAAAGGTTGGTGTAACGGCCGTAAGAGACAACCGTGGTGCAGTGTACAAGCACACTTGTCATTACTATACGGTTCGGGTTCGATTCCCGACAGAGACATTAACGTATTCTCTCATGTCGTTACCCTAATATATAAAACCTTGTAACTCCAAAACTGAGAATTTTACAGGAGACGAAAAAATCATTGCCAAATTGTACCCATTATGAATAAATGATTGGTAACTTCAACGGCAACAACACACACCTTCGTACATAATTTAAAAAATGTATAGGTCACATTTTTCACTTAAATACATTTTTATAGGAATTAAGAGTTTTGCACGTAGTTTATTTGGGAGATACGTGTTTTTCACAGCGTTCAATTAGGTATCAAACTGAGATAAATGATACTAAACGCGATAGTAAAGCGCTGTATTCACTTACAAATAACTTCAATAATGAAAAGTATAATACGAACTTTACGAGTCTCGTCTTGATGATAGTTCATGACGTTTCAAAACGCTTAACTTCTGCTACATTCAACCACAACCTATAGCTTTGCTGAACGAAAATATTGCTGTTCCTCGTAATTCTTTGCTTTTTTTGTTACAGACTTTAAAGCTATTTTGTACACGCAGCATAACAATATTTAAAACGTAATAGATTTCCTAATATATACGTAATCCACAAAACGCACGTTTTTACCACAATAACATTACCACAGCTTGCAATTAGGACGTCTGCCAACATGTAAAAATACGTACTGGAGTTACGTGTTTTGTTTTTCTCGCATATAACAAAGACATTTTTTTTTTTTTAGTTACGGGGTGTTATACATTGATGCGAATAGCATGGTTTAAGAAGTTACATGAAAATGTAATTTTGGTACAAAAGTGGAGTTACGAGGTTTTTTAATTTGGTCAACAATGTGACAATCATGCTGGACGATACCACTGGCTGGTGATTCTTCTCGGGGATCTGCCATTTACGCAACCCTTACATAAGGAGACTAAACCAGGTTCTACATTTATTCGTTTACTTCAATTAATTTTACCATATGTATTTTCTCATAATTATATTAAAATGGGCATTCTGACTCGGTGTAATAGTTTGAGGCTAAGTTTATTCGCTACGCAAGGAAACTGTTCTAAAACAGTTCACACGTATATTTTGTAACAAAGTCTCTCATTGAAAGATAACGATACAAGTCTTTGTTGTTATTTTGTAGTCTCTACACCGAGCGAGGTGGCGCAACGGTAAGACGTCGGACTCGCATCGAGGAGGACCCTGGTTCGATCCCCGGCTCCGGACGTAATATCGGTTTTCCATGGTTTCCGAAATCTCTCCAGGCGAACTCTGTGATTGTTCCTTAACAAAGGCCATGTCCGACTCCTCTCCCACCTCCTGTCAATGTGTTGTGTGTCACCGTTATCAATGATTTGCTGCCGGCGGGACGCAAAGCCCTCTTACCTTATCTTATAATCTCTATTTAAACAAAAATTATATTTTACATAAACGTCAACACCATTTTTTAATCGTGTTTCAGAACCATTTACGAATCCCTTTGCGCTTTCTTAATACTTGCATTCACCGCGTATACGAATACATCTTACTATATGATTCACAAGGTACCTTTTCACACAGATGAAATCTCTGAATTACTCCCACGTCTATAGTTGATTATAGTTCTTCACGTGGTCAGTTTAGAAATTCTAATCAAATCCTTTGTTCCGTGCGACATTGATCGCCCCGCACAGAAAAATACAGGTCCGGTGTCCTGATCTCGTTTTGAGAAATATTCACACAAGTTTATATGCTAAATCTACGTTGCATAACGAGTTTTACATGTATTATGAGCGTATAAGATGTAGTTAGAGGAGTTTCCTTGAGAGATCTCTAACATGACCAGATCTTGTTTTATGTAACTGCTGCTTAACCGTTTGGCTAAAGCCCGCTCAGAAGCTGAGTGCAGACAACTTCAGGATGGTACTTTTGGCCGCAGGAACTTGGCCCAATATCTATCACGACCAAAAATTTTTAGACATCATTAATAAAGTCACCTTGGTTATATACATCACGTATTTCGTATCCTTTTTAATTTTTTTTTGGATTGGAGTGTTTTTCATGGTGTACATGTACTAATCAACTGAACTGTTATTTTAAACTGATATGTTTTCTTTGTTCCAAGTCAAACACCTCTTCATCCATTCCATAAGTAATGTCAATTTTCAAGAGCACTGGTATACATTAACTATTTTCTATTGCGCGTCATTTGAAAATGACAAAAGAAAAAATTGTTGCCTTGACTTCTGGATAAACCTTCGTGTTACAATAAACATATTCTATAAGAGGACAAGCCAAGGAGAGTAGGGCTGAAGAATGAAAGAAGAACGAGAGGCTGTTGGGAAATGAGTACTCCAGTTTATTTGCATTTGCGATGGTAATTTTGTTTGCTGCACGTATCATATTTTACTGGATAAGAATATCGGATTTTAATTTTTAAATAAACTATCTAACACATTTCCCGTCTTGCATACGCACCACAGCATATTTCTAGAATCTTACTTCAGAATCATATATAGACTCCAAGGAAATTTATTTTTTCTTGTAACAGTTCGAAAAGATGTATCACTGATTTTAATTTTTTTGGTTGTGAAACATGTCGCGCATTTACACAATAAGGTGTGTAGAATACAGATTTGATCACACCAATTCATTGAAAATCCTCTAAATTTGTTGTAAGAGCAGTAGAAAGATGGTATAAACATTAGCTCATTAGCACATTCATGTAATTATGCGGGGTTCAGAGCATCACAAAAATATCATAGAGCTTCAGTGTGCTAAACTCGAACCACAAGTCAGTAAATTGCTTGACGCGTAATATGATTCCTCAGTAACTTTTAAAATTATTTCGGCAAGAAACGTTAATGTAAAGCAATTCACAGCAAGGCCGCAGCGTTATGTCATAATTTAAAAATCAAACTATCGTAGTCGTGGCGAATTTAGTCAACCGGCAGGAGCCAGTAATATGACAGAATGTCTTTTTCTAATCAGCAACTGAAGATATTTGTGGCGAGGCTAATCCATTAGACTTCATAAAAAGACAAGCAGACAAAATGAATGGGTATAGAACCTTATGTAGTTAGTAACAGTCTGAGAAAGCTTGTAGTAAAGACGATTATGCACGCCTAAAAAAATTGTAACACGCCAAGACGTGGATAAATACACTCATCTACTCGACATGTGTGAAACGTTGAACACTCTTAAAACATAGTGTTAACTTTATAGTTTTCAGCGATAATATTAAATGTCAACCACACAAGAACGAAAAGAAAATGCATATTAATTCAGTGTTCGGCCCGTAGATGTGAAATACACTAGATATTTGGTCAGCACCGTCTTTATTACTTGCTTGCCTTTGAAAGTCAGAATCCGAGCACATCTTCACGGAAGTGGGTCAAACTTAACCATTTTGCTCTTAGTACTTCGGTAGGTAAATTTTGTGTTTCTAGTATTGACCTAATTATGTTACGTATCAAGAACTCGACGAGTTGTGAAGAAGCTGCGAATGGCGGTAGCCAGGTGCGATGGGGTCGAGAAACGTGGAAGGCTTGTGCGTGAGCGGCGAAGGTAAATAGAGATGCAATCCCAAAGTTGCCGGCACTGCCCAACCTCGGAGCAGGGAATCCCAACCCTTTTCCCCGCGACCCACTTTACCCCAGGGACTCCGTAAAGACACGGGAGTGCTGGCCGCGCTGGAAAAAGGGTTTGCCCGGGGGGAGGGGGGTCAGAACTGCAATGCGTACCTATGGGATTCCGCCACACAGCTGGGTGAATTATTCACCGCCCTCCGCTGCACCCCTAACTCCACCAACCACCCCTTTTCACCCCTTCACTTCGATTCATTTCCCCCACCCCCTGGAGTAGTCTCAGCAGCAAGACTAACATCTTGGCGCACCGCACCAAATATACACTTACTTAGTCATGCGAGTCTCAAGCGATTCAAACTCACTGCAACAACACACACTTTGTCACTTCCCCATCGTCATTACATTTCCATAATAGTCCTGTCCAGCTCACCTTGACCCGTGTTACCACCGCGCAACGGTAAACAGCAGTTTTCATGCGTGTCATTTAACATTTTCCCCTTTTATTCCTATAAGCAGAACGAATGTCTAAATATTTGTTTTTAAGGTTGAAAAAAATTGGTTTCAATTCATACGAAAAGTTTTTAACTATTCGAATGTTTCCACTTATTTAAAAAAATACATCTTCAAAGAAAAATATGTTAGTAGCTAAATAGATTAAAATTCTCACAGTACGTGTTTTCGTTTGCAGTTGCTGGACGACAATATAAAAACATTAAAGTAGAAATTATTTCATTGGTATGGTGAAACGAAAGAACCTGCTATGATCAAGTAGACGCACCAACTTTTCCTAGAATTATGTTAGCAAAGCAAGTGTGGAAAATTTCCACAACATCTGTAAATTACTTGGTTTAAAGCTTCAATATTGTGGATCGTTGTAAGCAGAATAATTTTTTACTTAAATGATAACTAAACCTGAATTCTGTACTACGTTGAAGTACTAAGTGCCCCTTACCTCTGAATTAGGCATATTAATGATCACAAAAATTAATACCTTTATTGTTTTAAATGCCACTTAACTAATTATTTTTGTGAGTATCAAATGTTACTAGCACTACAAATTTTCAATAAATATCGGCTGACATTTAATTGGCTCTTCAATATATGAGTACCTATTTAAAAGTATCACATTATGTATTAAGGTTATCAACAAATAGTTTCGTTTGCTGTTTGCTTATGTATTTTTTTTGTATGAAAGTGGTCTAGAACCTTATAGTTAAAACCACCTACGTTGCCAACTATAGTTTCCGATCAATTTTCTTTTTAATTATTGTTGCAAAATCGTTGCCCAGCAAAAAATTAAACGGACAGCAATAAAAAAAAAATAAAACAAGAAAAATATTTCTCCTCGATCTGGTTTACATAAATGATAACATGCTAACAGTATATACAGGATGGAATGTAAATCGCGGAAAAGTTCACGAGTGCAGATAGTCCGAACTAAGTCAAGAATATTGAGTATAGGAACCACACCTCTATTGCCAATAGTATGAGCGTAATACCACCGTGAAAGTTGTGTTAATGAACGTGTTAAGTGACGATAATTCAACAACTACTACAAATATAACGCTGAACTTCCGGATTTATTTTGATGCAGGACGACACGTATGCAAGGAATAAGGTGTGAACACCATCACATCCCATGCGTTAGAAACTGTTACAATGCATGTATTATTGTACATGTACGCCTGTAGCTGCCCATCTTAGTGAATGAAAAACCGGAATGACATAAAGAACAAGATAAGTGCACTTGTCGGAACACACGCAGACACAGCGACGCACTACTAATTTTTTTTTTAGAAATATTGAGTTCATACACTATCATCAACTGTTATTTTCTTGTGTTTGAACGTAAGAAGGTGTTGAATAATAAATTTTTCGCGATATGTTCTTGCATATCATGACGTAAAATCTTTCTTTCCTTGTTAAAAAACGGGGAATATCACTCGACTGTAAACACGTATCTGTTTCATCCAAGATGAAAGAGGATGGTTGGAAAACAATGTTTCGCCATTCCTTCTCGATCCTCGGTCTGAAGTGTAATTCTGTCCGTTACTTTACAAGCGCCTTTTACTGTAGATACGTCAAAAGAATTTTTTCCGTAACAGAGGAAAGTAAGAAAACGAGCAACTGCTAATGAAATTTATCAAGAGTTGAGGAAGCAGCAAGCACGCGGAAAATTTTCTTTTTTTTTTTTTTTATTTACAAAAGATGATAGAAGAAACTTTGAGAACCAAGGGTTACGTACGTCTGCCTGAGGCTAAACAGGTTAAATAAGGATGCAGTATGAAAAAGTAAGTCGAAAATATGCTTTCTATTTGTTCTTGAAGTGAATTAAATTGGAAGTAATGCTATTCTAAAATCGGCTGTTAACTAACATTGCTCTGAATTAAATTAAAAAAAACTAGTTTATCATTAATTGTTTTGACACTATTCCAAGTGTCTTTGCTTTATAAATTTGTAATTTATTTCATATTTAAATAAACTACTTGCATAGCTGATAACCAAGGATAGAATTTCCTCACTATAATACGTGATAATTGACGACAAAAATTTTCGATCCGCTTTTTATTCTGCTATCACCACGCAAAATTAACACACTCTGCCCAGACTCACCCTGTGCAATGTTACTTTCCGATTCAAGGTGACAGTTATGTAAACGCACGTAAATAAATTAGAGGACTGTTTTTTTATTCGACCCTTCAGACGGGGTGCGGTCTACCGCAATTTTCAGCGCCATTTTTTTTAATTTTTTATTTGTACCAGATTTTTTTCTTATTTTAGACACAAAATATGATTAAATTTGGCTATTATGAAATTTTTTATCTCTCATAGTTTTCGCGTAATGGCTTGTTAAAATCATATTTTGCACGTTTCCGTTTTAACGACTACACTAAAACCAACTGATATACCAAACTGAAAAAAATCACAGTGGATAAAAACGTTGCAGGCAACAATGTCATGCTCATAAAAATAAAGAATAAAAATTATTAGAATTAAAAAAAAAAAATGCTAAAACTGAAAATAAACATTTAAAAAATTCAATAACTTTTTAAAATACAAATAATTTTTATTCTTTATTTTTATGAGCATGACATTGTAGCCCGCAATGTCTTTATCCACTGTGATGTTTTTGAGTTCGGTATATCAGTTTGTTGTAGTGTAGTCGCTAAAACGGAAACGTGCAAAATACATCAACAAGCCATTACACAAAAACTATGAGAGATAAAAAAAAATTCATAAGAGCCAAATTTAGTAGCATGTATGTCTAAAATAAGAAAAAAATATATATGGTAAAAATAAAAAAAAAATGTTGATGAAAATTGCGGTAGACCGCGCCCTTAAATGGGTTGAACTGTTTTCAGTATATCTTAGCTATAGTTAACACCCAGAGGGCTGTCATATTAGCATTAATTGCAGTTAAATTATTTTGGCATGTTTTGGACGAGACTTGACCGCTTGACTGAGTGGTTACGGCTCCTGGCCAGTGGACGGAGTGCCAAGTTCATTTACCGGCCGGGTAGGAGAAAGGCACGGTTTGAGAGGAAGAGGTCCTGACACTGCATAGTGCTCTCCAGCAGAGAAAGTGACTCACTTTTTTGTCGCCGAGCGCTAGTAGTCATTTAGTAGATGATTTGACTGCTGACTTCTGGAGGTGTTTCAATTTTGACAATTATTTACATGAAATGATGTTAATATGGTAAGCTGATATTGTAGACACATGTATCGTGTCAATAAATGCATTGGCATGTGTGTGCAACTGTTTATACAAGTCGTCTGAATAAAACATACTATGTACTATTGTTTTAGTAAACACGTTCGAACAAAATATATTCTTTCCTGCCCTGCAAAATTTAAAAATCGTTGTAATATGTGTCTACATGTCAAATACTATATTGAAAAACTAAAATTTATGGTTGAAATTGTGTTCCAATACAAAATTGCATATACGTTATCTGGATTTTCAATTTTTTCTTCTATAATACAGGTAATTCCGATAACAACTACTCATTTTAAGATGTGAAAACTTGCGAAGGTATATACATAACAAGACTAATCTTTCACTAAAAGACTACTAGCGCTGTGACAAAAAAAAAAAAAAGGAATCACATTTTATTCTTCAGTGTCAAGACCTTGCATTCATCATAGACCGTGGTGAAAGGTAATGTTACCCCCTTCCCGCTTTAGGGATTCAGGATTATGTGTAATCCTACAGAAGGTGAATCACCGCAATCTCACCCTCACCTTATAGCCCCAGGTGTCCCCTTTAAGGGTGTTCAAGTGCGATAAACTCATAATTTTATATTTATATGAATTATTGTTAGATTTGTAGACTATACTTGTGAGTGCAGTTTCCTCGTATGAAAGGATTTAAGTTTTCGTGGTTTTCTCATAACAGAACGTTAAAGTGAAATTGGAATGTTCTGCTGCCACGCAAATTGTGAAAACTAATTTACTTATGCAAGTGAAATAATTCACAGTGAAATAACATACTATTGGCTACGTAATTAAACATTTTAAAAAATCCCGCGAACTGTTTTTGTATTTTAAAAAATTTGCTGAATATGCTACTTTTTTCTGTACTTTTGCAATTTTTTTTAATTCAAACTATTACGTTGTGTGTTTTTAATGTTTTAGTACACAGCTCACGGAACGTAAGTTCACAGTTAATTATTTTGTTTATGTAGGTCAGTTGGTTTTCACTACTTGCATGGCAGCAGAACAAGCAAATTTTGACTTTCATACTCCGTTATGAGAAAACTATGAGAGCTAATATTGTTTCCTAAGAGGAAATTGTACTCACAAGTATCGTCTACAAAACTAACAATATTTAATAAAAATATAAAAATATAAATTTATCGCACTTGAACAATCTTACGGGCGTTCACCTGGCTGACATGCATAATGTTACATTTGTACGGCAAAGTGTCCGTTTTATAGACGTTACTTATGACATTTTCCACTAGTCAAATTTTTTTACCTCTCTTATAGTTTTCTTGGCATGACAAAGTCTAAATTTGCGCGTTACGTGTCATAAGAATAACAAACAAGTGTCCCCCATCAAACGACATAATTTACACTAAAGCTATATACTTATTATGGTCCATATGCTAAAATATTTAAAAACACAATGAAATTCCTTTGTACGTAAAAAAAGTATGAAAATGACGATAATTCATGTATGACAATTAAAAAAATTAAAAAAAACTTTATTGTGTGGTTATAAATATCTTAGCATATTGCCTATAATATCTCATTATACTGTAAATTACTTCATTCGAGTAAGTCACTTGGTTTTTTTTATAATCCTATGTTCCCGTGACTTGCAAAATCTGACTTTAACATGCCGCTATGGGAACACTATGAGAGTTAAAGAAATTTATACTAGTGAAAAATGTGGCCATGAGTAACTTCTATAAAACGAGCAAAATGTCGTGCAAATATGAATTTAAGCTACGTGAACATCCATAAGGCAAAGGGTTCCTATTTATGTTATTTTAGTAAGTTTTATCTTTTAAATACTGAAATGGACCATATATCGCAAAACAGTTTCATAGAAATATTGGAAATTATTGGTACCATGAAGTGTACGTTTTTTTTTTTTTCAAATCATAAGTTTTTATAATTTTGGCTAGTTATTGACTTTACGAAAATGGAATTAATTCAGTGATTAGCCAAAATTGAAGAATCTTTTATTCTGAAAAAAATTCAAGCAACACAATGCAAATAATTTCCAACAATTATATATAATGATTTCTCTACATATGCTCTCTTTCATGAAAAAAAAAAAAAAAAAATAACCCGAAAAAAAAAACAGTACAAGTAGGAACCCATGGCCTTAAAGCCGTCAACTTCCAAATAAAATTCAAGAGGCGCAGTAAAAAAAACGATGTTTAAAAATTCAATTTCTTTTGAGGTAAAAGTTAGTTACTTTTGTATTCGATTAATCGTTGACGTTTATCTAAGTGGTGGAGATATCGGAGCGTTGGTTATTTCAGAATACGAAAATAACTTACACGAGTGGTACGTACTTTCTCTGTGTTCTCAGGCCTGCACATTGTTAGGGTTATTTTTTAAAAATAATATTGCCAACATTACCTGGTATGCTACAAGTGTTACACGCACGCAAAACCACGGACGGACACTTAGTTATATAGGTATTAATGGGATTTCAGCAAAAGCGTGCAAAAATAAAAGTATGAAAAAGAGCTGATGCATGGAAAGTTTCGAGCTTAAAATCGTGTGGTCAGCGAATGTGAAACGGCCATAAACAATCTAACTCGAAAAATGGTTGACAGGTCGTATTGTAAATGATTAGTCCACTGAAAGACACAGGTATCAATCTGTGGACAGCGAGAGGTGGTTGACGTCTGTCAACCTGAACGTAAACGAGAAAAAAACGTATGAGATACTTTCACAATCTATTCAAACAGAACATTCGTGTTACACGTCACATACAAACGAGATAAAATGCTGATAACAAAGTCTGTAACCACGTCTATGGCATCTCGTAGATTATATGAGTGATGAAATATTCCCATTTGAAACCGACGAGTAATGTCAGGTCAGGTCACCTTCGATTTTGTACATTGCTGTTCATTTGAAAGTAACTCAACAACACTAAGATTAGCAGCCTGTCGTGTTCATTGTCTCGAAGAGCTTGGATTTTGGGTTTCAGCCGCGTCGTCAATGCTTTTGTGCCGTTTTGGCGCTACTGTTTTGTGATATCTTTTCAATGCTTATCATTATAATTTCTTATTGAAGAAAATATGTCAAAGTGTCCACCTTCTGCTGCTGGGTATTTTTTTTTACTTCACATGTATTTCTTTATTTCTGTGACAATTGTAGTGGCATGAATGTTAGGTTTATGTTCCGTCCTTACTGATAATTTATGCCGTATTATCAAAAATTGTTTCTCTTAATTTGTATTATTATTTGAATAATGCTATTTATGATTTTTTTAAATTTTACGTATCATTGTTTCTAAATATTGTAATATTTGTCATATTATATTGTTAGACTGGATTTATTTGCTTGGGCATACTCCATTGCAAAATAAATTACTGTCAAAAGAAAACTAAAAATAAAAATGAGACAAGAAAACATAAATAAGCAGAGTATGCTTTAGTCATCAGGATACATACACAACATGACATTCCAAAACTGGAATCTGGTCAGATAAAACAACGAACAAACTGAAAATAAAAGAAATAACAAAAATATAAAAAAATAAACTTAAGTTGACATGCGACACAACGATGAGACGAAACAAAAACACAAACAGAAATAAAGCAAACAACACAACGATGAGACGAAATAAAATGCAGTAGTTTTCCAAACAGTCAGAAATAACGACGTTTCGGGAACTGGAATCTGTTCCCTGCTTATTTTTGTTTTCTTGTCTCACTTTTACTTTTTTATTTTTAGTTTTCTTTTGACAGTCATTTATTTCGCAATGGAGTATGTCCAAGCAAATAAATCCAGTCATGCACTCCTATTGCACAGTTCTTTCAAAGATTATATTGTTAGACTTAGTGATTATATCTAACGAAACGCTCAGCGAAACGAACAGAGTCCAACACTGAAGTCTAGTCTCTGTTAATTGCTGGTCTTCTACCTTTTTTTTTTTTTTGTTAAACGGTCAACCCATTATTTAAAATTATAAATAATTCCTTAGGCCTACCAACTCCAATCAATATTTCAACTTGATGAAATTTCGGATCTCTTTTAGGAATTTACTTACTAACACAAATCTTAACAGGACTATTCTTAGCAATACACTACGCCCCTAATATTGAATTAGCATTTAATAGAGTAAGGCTATAAACCTGAAGTTTGTGTCTTGTCTTAAATTTTCTCTACATCATATTCTGATTTTGTGATCCACCATTCAATAAGTGTTTTTCTTTGCCCCAAATGTTGAATTTGTCGGGAAATGTTTGAGTTTTCAGTAATTCACAGTATGTTTGCTTGTTTTAATGTTCGTACGGTGGTTAGAGAGACTTGATTCCGCAAGACTAGCAGTGGTGAAATTACTTATTGATCTTGTTTGCCTCCTTTGAAGGTACCAGTCTCCTGTTTAGGGAATTCCTTACGATTTTTCGTTCCCGAGGAAGAAGAAGACATTTTGTCTGGTGTAACTACCTAGTCTTAAGTGACTGAAGCATTTGAAGTCAGTATTTTCTTCACCTATTGTGTAGTTAGAAAAAATACAATAAAGAAAATGCTGCAACTTAAACACTGAACTTTAAAATTCAACCTAATATTTTTGTGCCACTATTTGAGGACCTGAACATTGAAATTTAACCGACTCGTTTTTGTCACTATTTTTTGGAACTGAACTTTTAACTTTAACCTAACATTGTGGTGGAAAAAATATTTAAAATACGCGTGTAAGTAAATCTTTAAAAATGTACGAAATTATTTAAATATTGTTTGGTGGGACTACTTCAGAATAAAGTGTCGCTAAATTCTTAAATTAAAAAGATAATCGTAAAAGTTTAATCACTAGGGGAGCTTCAAGATTTTTTTTTATTTGGGAAACTAATGTATAAAAATATTCACTTATGTATTAACATTGTCATTTATTTGTTGTTGTGCTTATTGAGTTTACAGTATCCCTTTTTATTTTTTAACGAACTGATACAATAGTTTCTGTTTTTATTTTAATTTGTAAGAAACTTAAATATGAAGTTTTGTCCCTCAAAGGTTATTATTAATTTAATTTAAAATATAAATTTAAAATACAAAGTGAAACCTAATACCGATTATCTTCCACGGTCGTACGTAACCAAACATAATATTGTTTAGTTGTTACTTCTTGCTATTATTAATTCAACTTAAAACGAATTAGAAAATATTTAGCAGGTTTTAATATAAATTATCTTGACGGCGGTACGAAACCACGATTAAAATTGCTCAGCTCATATTATTAGTGTTTACGCTATCACCTTTATCTAAGCAATCAGCCCTGGTGTGATTTAACTGTATCTACTCCTAGTGGGGTTAATTTTCTCACCTTACCGCACAAGAGAACAGATTAACCTTCCTGTTTGCGTCTTCACCTCAGTGTTGGTTTTGTCTGAGAGGTGCATTTACATGTCTCTCTCAATTTTTAACTTTCAGTTGGGACCTTCCACTGAGGAGTGGCAGGCTTCTCCCGACGTTTTTGGCACACGTTGCAGTTACCATCTTCATGGTAGCAGACGAACTCAGCTGCCACGTTTGAAACACAGAAGCCAAGATCTTCAAAATTAATTTTTATTAATTTATTATTATTATCATCATTATTAGTATTAACGTCAATACAGTTGGTCATAATTCATATAGATGCTGGTCTACAACTACGTTTCAAAAATTAATACCCACTTTCCAGCTAATTTTAATGTTAATATAACAAAATAATTTTATCTGAAGTTCAGATTTATTGTTTTAATCTGAGCATCCAGTAGTTTGTGATTAATAAAAATGTGATATCTACATATATCTTCATCACACAAAATAAACTGCTTATTTTAAGGAAAAAATGTATAGAATAGAGTACTGAAGTAATCAGATAATTTCATTTCTTACATTCGCAATGTTCACACCGCTGTAAACGCATTTAAGACGTTCACAACTTCCTAAGCAGACATTCACAATTGTTAAATAATTTCAATAATTAATTCGGCTTAAAAGTGTGTTGTTTACACAGATATATACTAGAATGTTTTCTGGTTTCTGGTCACGTAACACATTGAACATCCTCACTCAAAGGTCTGCAAAATATAATACATAATTTACAGAGGCGTACAGCTCGAATGTGTGATCGTGTCTTGAATATTTTCTCGTGAAAAAAAAGTGCATTTTCATTGGAACTCGGTGCAAATCGAAGCAGCCCATCGATTAAAACAAAAATCACACTCGAAGAAGAATGGAACACCAGCCATTGTGAATGCAACAGTGATAAAGACCGATACCTCCGATCACAGCATCTAGAAGAAATAACGGAAGAGGCAAATCTGAATTTAGACTATATTCGGGAAACTAAATGTACATATTCACATCGATCAAGCAGCAGTTTATTCCAACGCGGTATCCGAAGACTTAATAGTCAGAATTAATAAAATAAATACGAGTTTAGGATATTTCTATATAATAACTAATATTTATTGGCAAAGAGTATGTAAACAAAAACGTAAAATAAAGTACACTTGCAAGTAAAAGAAAATACGTGTTAATTCCCGTTTTACCACCGTCATTTATAATGTAATGCAGTTATGGTAAAATATTTGTTTGGATCCGAAAAGGCCTACAAATGCCAACGGGACGATGCCGTTGGTAGGCGGGTTTTCTCGGAGATCACCCGTGTCCCCCGCCGTTTCATTCCGGCGCTGCTCAATAGTCACCTGTGCTGAAGCCCTCATGTTAAGACCCGACCAAAATATCTCACTCGTTACGTAATTGTTTGCACCTACACATATGAGAGCAAGTGTAATTAATTTTCTTTGTCAACAAATTATTGGCTGTACGTCTTATGTTAAAATAAGTAGATAACGCACAGGAGAAGTTAGACGCATAAGTATGTGAAGATTCAGTTTCAATACGAGAAGTCACGGGACACTTACAGAGAACAAGGCACCTCACGTATCTTGTACCTTGGTCAATGAGAATCTAATGAGCGAGAAAAAAATGTTAACTCTGGTCATTGCTGGAAGTTGATACGGGATAAAGTATGGAGTATGAGCAGAGTGCGAGGAGAGGAGAAAGTCTCCCTCAAAATGCAACTTCCACAACGTTTCTCGCATGCAAAATCAGAAGCGACCTCACTATAAATCCAATCTGGATCATCTTGGTGAGAGGCGAGTGGTCTGACTACCAAAACCACTGTACCGCCGATGAGAACTGAATCTTCACAGAGTATCTTACAGCCACTAAGCAATTAGTACTGGTTAACAGAGAAACGAACAGAAAACGGCACCTTGTCTGTCGTACATCATGGATGCAATAAAACGAGGGAGGTGGCGCAACGGTAACACGTACCCGTGTTTGAACCCCGGCGCCAGCCGTGACGATTTCATAGTTTACCGAAGTCACTCCAGGCGAATGCTGGGTTGGTTCCTTAATTCACCATTATTTTTTATTTTTTTAATTTGTACCAGATATGTTTTTCTTATTTAAGACACAAAATGTGACTAAATTTGGCTCTTATGAAATTTTTTTATCTCTCATAGTTTTCGCGTAATGGCTTGTTGAAGTTATATTTTGCATGTCTCCGTTTTAACGACCACACTAAAACCAACTGATTTACCAAACTCAAAAAAATTACAGCGGATAAAGACATTTCAGGCTACAATGTCATGCTCATAAAAATTAAGAATAAAAATTATTTGAATTTAAAAAAAAATGCTGAAACTGAAAATATAAATTTTAAAAATTCAATACATTTTTAATACAAATAATTTTTTTCTTTATTTTATGAGCATGACATTTTAGCCTGCAATGTCTTTATCCACTTTGATTTTTTTTTTCAGTTTGGTATATCAGTTGGTTTTAGTGTAGTCGTTAAAACGGAAACATGCAAAATATGACTTTAACAAGCCATTACGCGAAAACTATGAGAGATAAAAAAATTTCATTGGAGCCAAATTTAGTCACATTTTGGGTCTAAAATAAGAAAAAAATATCTGGTACAAATAAAAAATATAAAAAATAGTGATGAAAATTGCGGTAGACCGCGCCCTTAACCAAGGCCACGGCCAACATCGTCCCTAGTTCCTGCTCTTGTGTAAGTTGGTGCGTCGTTCTCTAATGACCTCGCTGTCGATGAGACGTAAAGCCCCATAAAAAAGTTAATGCTATGACATGATTACGTTGAATCACTTTCATGCCTTTGAAATATACAATAGCCTAATAAATTTATCTTATTTCGAATTGATGTGAAAAATATCCACGTGCGTAAAACCATTTGATGTTCATCCAAATTTATATAAATGTTTTCCATATCAAATACTTCAGACATCACCAAGCAGAGATTGTGCGACTGAAAGGCAAACGTTCCAGCACATAGTGAATGAATGCCACAAGTTAGCTTATGTAGGAAGACTTCCTTCATGTAACGAATCACGCAAGAACATAGGCCCTATTCAAAATATCTAAATGTGATGCTCTAAATATCTCATACATCTGTAGGCAACGTCTTGTAATATCACATGTATGCCATACAATAAATAAATACATCACTCTTATTTAGTGCAAAAAACACAGAACTAGAAGAAATTCCAACTTCTTAAGTACACAAAGAAGTGCATTATTTAGTCCATGAAAACATTAATTTGTCTGCCCCTTAGACGAGCATCTGTAACTTGAGCGGCAAAAATGCATTTTCAAGGAAAAAACGGTTGCTTGCCTCTGTTTCTCTTCACCACATTCCTCCTCAAAAGAAATTTCGACGATTAATCGCATGTTGGCAAAGAGTAATTCTCTGCAAGTTTTCCGACAAGACTTACGTGTGGTGGGCGCCGATGCTTAGTTGTTTCGTCGAAGAGTAATGTTCCCTCTCCTCACTACTCCTAGCCAGCCAAAGGGAAGAACGTTTTCGGTTATAACAGAAAAGAAAGGGAGTATTAGAAAAATAAGCGAGGGTTGGTTGCTGTCTAGGGCTACGTAGAAGGCAAGGAGAGGGGGGTGAAACACAAGACGAGTTTCGTATGTGGACCACGTGGGAGCAGTAAATTTGTCCGCGAAAAAGCTGACAAATCTTCGTCCTAGAAGTTTCTCGTAGGCCGCGCCCCGGCTCGTGGGTGGCGTGTTTTAATGCCTGACTTTGCCATTCGCCCCCGCTCCGTCAAACGGGGCAACCCGCAGCAAACCCTCTTCATTTCCTAAGCCCTCCATACAGCACACGTCACGTTCCTAAGCTCTCGTCCTCCCTCAACCCCTCTCCTTCCCTGTTTGACTGCACTCGCCAAGATACCGAGGCCGGGTTGCTGCTACCCTTCACTTTCCAATTTCGAATTCTGTCCGGCTACTTCAAAATATACCAAATGATCCCCACCCCGCCACTACACTCTTCGCTGGGATACTTTTATAACAGTTCTGACACCCTCGATTTGTTGCAGTTAGCAAGATTTAGAAAGAAAAATTAATCCAGATATTATTTGGACGTATGTTTTATTACCATTGACAGAATGTTATTTTCTCTTTAGCTCTTTGTTGTTAAGATATGTTCGTCAGAAGCTACTTTAATCAAAAGTGTGGACGTTTTTTAAACTGAGAATAATTTTTTATTTCGAAGGAAGAGAAGAGTAATATTGAAAACTAATTTATTAAGTATCTATAAAGTATTCTGCTAGTTAGTAGAAGCAGAATACTTTATAGATACTTAATAAATTAGTTTTCAATATTACTCTTTTCCTCCTTCGAAAAAAAAAATTCTTCAAATAATGTCTGGAACAAATTGAATTAAATATAATAATTTAGAAAGTATTTTGTGTGAATTAAAACGGACATTGGTATACTGTAACTTATTGGAATCATTTCTCTTTTTTTCCCCTAAAGATATACATACTATTTTTGCAAAAAAATGTTTTACTATAAAACTTTATACGTTACTTATTTAAACAAATAATATGTAATTAATTATTATATTTTTGTATGAAATCAAACACTTCGTTCAAAATTATCTTGTTATTAATAATAGCGTTATAAATTTTCCTTTTCCAGAAAGTGATAATAAAAAAAAATGAGTTTCTATAAAAATTAAATGCAACAGAATAAAGGATAAGTAATAGCGTCATATTCAGCTCAAAATAGCATTATTAATTTATACGCAAGAACAAGTTATTCACTGAGAAACAAATTATGTGATTTTGTTTATAGGTAGTTACCAGCATGGTGTAATAAATAAATGCCGTAAGAATGTTTACATTTCATAATAATCAAATGTTAAGTTAAAGTGAATTTTATTTGTATTTGTATTATGTTATGTCTTAAATCTGAAGTTTCTTACGTCAGAGATAATTTTTTAAAATGCGAATAGCTGACACGTACGATATTAAAATGAATTTTAATGCCCTAATAACATGAGCTTCGTATTTTGAAAGGAGTAAATATTTGTTAACAAGCATTTCTACGAAGGTGACTGTCTATGTAATACTAATAGTCCCCTTTTTCATTAAGATTTTCACAACCAATTATTACAAAATGTAGGTAAAAAATTAGATAGATATTTAATTTGGAGTGTGACAATGTGTGCCGGGTGCGGAGTGCAGATGAGAGAAGCAATCAGAGATTGACATTGAAAGATTTAGATTGTCAGACGTCAAAAGCTAAGTGCGACATCTGCTATCCGAATTTCGGAATTTCAGGCATAAGTCCAACCTTCTTGGATGAAAGCCAAAATAAAGTTGCTTCTTCGTGAAGGAAAGTCAACCGTGTAGGATGTTACGAAACTGCATGTCAATATTTTGGGAGAACGCACATCTAGAGGAACAAATCATATAATAATTAGACATGAACTTTTCGCGAAAAGAATTTTGCCCCACTTTGTTCCAGTGCCTTATGTGCACGTCTGCAGTTCTGCTTCATAGATATTGGCAGCGTGCCTTTGAACTGTGACGTTTCTCATTTGACTGTACCAATCACAATAAGGTTACTGTAACACCACACGTCTGTGATTTGCGTGTAAAACCCCACGACACACGAA
>PNEQ01101050.1:0-31977 GCA_003012365.1 Medauroidea extradentata | reverse complement strand
ATAATAATGGATATAGGACTGGAAACGCACCGTTAATGTGCTACGGGAGTCATGACTTAACAGTGCATGGCACGTGGTTGGATCATGTGGCTGCGGCATGCCACATTGGACAATGCCTGCCGTCCAATTAAAAGGTGTGTAGTTGTCAATAATTAGGGACATTGTTTTTTCGCGAAAATAATTTTGCCCCTGTTTGAATCAGTGTCTTACACTGCGCGCCAGCTTAGATGGCGAGTGGCAGCTATTGAGTGAAGGGCATATTCAAGGAATCCAAGCAGCAGGCCGCTGCAAAAACACCTAGTAGCATATAAATACCGGAATGAACTCGACCTTTTTTTAATTAGCCATTCGAATTTAAAACGTTATAATATTATACGCAAGGCATTCCTGCTCGTTATCCGTCAACTTACGTGGCGAGTGCTGTACGTGCACATCTGCAATTATGCTTCATGGTAATTGGCAGCGTGTCTGCGTGAAGAGCAGTATCTCATTTGACTGAGCCAATTACAAAAAAAATCCTGAAACACCACACGTCTGTTATTTGCCGGTAGAATCTCCAAAATAATGAAATCCAACATCCTACAGGTTTTGTCAGAATACGGCATTTGTTCCTTTAGGTGTGAGGTTAGGATCTCTTTCCTCCAAAATATTGACATCCAACATCCCACAGGTTTTGTCAGAAAATGGTATTTGTTCCTTTAGATGTGAGGTGAAGATCTCTTACTACACAATACTATTAGGTGTTGCATAGTGGACTTAGCACATGAACTTTAGACAGGGAACCTTTGTTCGGAAACGTTCAGTTGCAATGATTTATGATGGGACAAAATATTGTCATTTCATCTGTGCACACAACCAAATTTTCTCAAAGTGGCGACTCTGCTGTTAGTATCTCAAAGTGTATACTTGATACATGTTTTCAAACACGCTCAAATTTACCTGGCATGTGCTAAATTATTCCTACTGCAGCCAGAACTCTTGCAAAGAGATCTTCTTAAGACTTCACAGGAGTCTCATAAACGAAACTTTTTTGGACTAGAGTTATTAAAACATCTTATTGTAAATCTCCCCTACAATATCTGATAGTATGTTATAGTAATTCAGCGCAAGACAGAATAATAATTTTTTTATTAATAAAGATTGTAAAATTAAAGAAAGTGTAATTCATTCTTCCACAAGCACCTTTGAAAGGGTTTGTTCTTTCTTATGTTGTCTATTATTGTGTGTAAGTAACACATGTTTTAGTAATAAAATAAAGTAAGAACTGGCCACAAACATGATTGTTGTAAGGAGGAAATATGGAATTATAAAAATGTATGAACTATTCAAACAGCACATTTTTTTAAATCCCATTTTTAAACTTTATCAAACTCTGAACCCCAAAGAAGGATCCTTTACAATAAAACATAAATCCCAGGGCGAGAAGAAATAAACTTCAATCCTCAGCTATCCGAAATACTAATTTCGCTCGGAAAGGAAATGTTCTTCCTTCACTCATTTATTGCTGCAGCCAATTTGGGCGGGCTAATATTGACGCAAGGGGCGGGGATTCTCTTGCAGCGGGAAAGCAAACAAGCTTGATTGATAACTGCTGAGCTATGTCTGGCAATTAGAAGACTAACGAATTTTGCAAACATAATCTCTTAATGCTTGGAAACACAACGAAATTTTCTCTCCACTGTGTAATTTACACGAACAGAAAATGATATCTTCCGGCGAATTCGACCTAGAAAAACAACTGCGTTAAGAAATAAATATGTCAGCATTTTATAGCAGAGCTGTCTTTATTGCTTAAAGTTTCAGATGGAAGCTAGTTGTCATTCGGTGGAGTAAATGTCACTGGGCCTACTATTCGTAAACTCGCAGATTCAACCGAGCGAAGTGACGCAACGAGAGCACGTTAACCTCGCATTCGGGAGGACCCGGGTTCGATCCCCAGCTCCGGCCATTCTGATTTTGGTTATCCATGGTTTCCCATAACCGCTCCAGGTGAATACTGGGATGGTTCCTGAACAAAGGCCATGGCCGCTTCCTCTCCTAGCTACTGCCATTATACCAAGTTGTGTATCACCGGCTCTAACGACCTCGCTGTAAAGCCTACTAACCTTAACTTTATCGATTCAATTTCTAACTTACTTGGTCTTTGACTTATGCGTCCTTAAAAATGTCTTCTACCAACAAATGCGTTTTCCAAGAAGTATGCTATTGGCGACAAAATCAACTGTCGTCCATACTGCCAATTAATTCAGTGTTGAGTAAAATTTCAACTTCAGTCACACTCGTATTGTTGTGACATTTCCTATCAAAGAATTTTTAGGGTTGAAACTGATAAAAAAAGGAAAATGTGCAAAAAAAATCAGTGTTCACAAAGAAAGGAAAATGGGTTTCATATACATGAATAATAAAATATATAAACCGAAGTGTAAGAAATGTTTAGCTTCATATTTCGACAGAACACGTGATGTCTTCAGACGAAAATGTTACATTCTGGGACACAAGTTTTACATCTCTGTAGGATGCTGTATTCAAATGTTACAAATAATAAACATTACCCTTAGTTGCTAGATTCAAGTGCTGTGGAGTAATTTTGTTCCGTATTAAAACTGGGATGTAAAACATTACTGTAAATTGTAAAGGAATTGTTCTAAATTTAAAATTAAAATTATAATAGTAGGAAGGAAGAGTAAACTGGTTGATACACATTTATCCAAGCTAGACATGACAACTGGGACAGTTGTGGAAAAATATTAAAATAATCGCGACTGTCGCGTCATACAAGAAATCTGAACAAACAAAACCTGACTATCATCCTGGTGCAGCCCAGTGCTACAGGATCTTTAGAAGTTGTTTATTAAACACGCTGAAAACTATTAACATAGTATTATTTTCGTCAAAAAAATTCGAAAATACATTCTTACATATTTTACCCACATTTTTATTCCTCTAGCAATATTTTACACTTCTTAAAGTAGGAAATATTACCTTGTCCGGAAGCGATGTCGTAGAAGTATTATATTTAACAAATAAATCCCTATCGTACTTGCCATGTCTCTCGGGTAGGTAACGCTGTACACAGAAAATTCGTAATTTTATAGTTGTACCAAGCACTGTCCAACTCTTACACATAAAATTAATAGTAATTTCTCACAAATAAACTATTTTTCGGTTCCATAATTTTCGTACAAGCGTACGTCAATGTATATGTTCGACTATTTTCCCTGCTTACCAAAGTAAATACTATTCAAACAATACGAAACTAATACTTTTTAGCGAAAGTAAAAGTATTAAGCTACAGAATGAGATGTTTATAATTTCTCATTTAAAATTGTTTTATTAAAACATCCTTGAATGTACCTAAACTTGTGCATATTTTTGAGTACTTGTACTAAAAATAATTACGTGACATAAAATAATGTGTCTTTTGTACGCCACCGTCATTAATCGCTGCAAACGAGTCGTAAAGCTTGCATACCGTACTATACTTTACATAAAAAATCACGGTATACAATATGAAAAGTCTTGTATGCAACTCAGAAATTTGATATGATAAAAACTGTATTCAGTGATTTTTTTAAATTGTTGGAAAACTTGCAACATACCGGAAATTGTTTACATGTACTTATGTATGATTGTATTAGGTACCACTGAAGTACATGATGTGTATGTTTACTCAATTATGTACTTACTGTGTTAACAATCCTAATTTTCCAGTGTGTTATTTCTGGTAAATAATACAATTTATTTAAGTGATTAACACTGTAACTTGTAGTGTAAAGTTTAACCAGTATTTTAAAAAAATTAAAGGTAAGTTAATGATGAAATTGAAACAGGATCATCTTATGCTCTTGTTCATAAACATTTTTGTTTACAGCTTATGATCATGCTCTGTAGTGTGGTTTATCTTGAAATTATGAACTCAAATCATACCAAATTACTTTCACATTGGTTATTTTTTTACATTCAATCTTATTAAAAATGTTTGCATAAACAATTGTACTCCTTTACTTGTTAAGATTTGTCTAGAAACAAACAGTATTATAATAAAAAAATAAATGTTTGAGGCCCCAGTACTGAACGTGGAATGTTACTTCTTGCTAAACCGACAACATAACTGTAGTATAAATTATTCTGTCCTCATTTTTCTCACTCTGCTGCATGAAGCGAAACTCAGAGTGAAGCAGGTGGCCACTGGAGCTGTTGTATGCATAAACCAGCAAGATATTTGAAATGGCGACACAAACATCCCGCATACAGCAATGCGGAAGAATGAACGTTTTTTGAGAGAAACTTAAAATATAATGTCAAAGAAGAAAGATTCGCCAGCTATCACCCAGCTCTTACCTTGCAAAAAAAGTTTAATTACCACCGCAATCACGCAGTGATGATTGTTGATAAGAGCTTCCTGCGAAATTTTAAGTGGCAAACTTTATTCAAAACCGTGGTTGAATTACTATATTTTTATTATTAGATTACGACAGTTTTTTGTTAATAGTGGTCAATAAAATATCTCACTGTATGTCATTGACGAAACCTGCACCTAAAGTGACTAAAATTAGATAACGTACGCATACCTCTTTACTCTATCCATTCTAAGGTTGCAGCTAATTCATTCAAGTGAATGAATATAAAATTTTGGCACAGCATAAATTTCATTTGAAGTATTGAAAAATTACAAGGTAACTGTTTTACGACACAACCACAATGAGAGGAATCAAGATATAACTAAATTACTTTTATTTCGTTACAAATTTTTATTTTTGCTGTAACCGTAAATTTTACAGACTATAAGAACACTAATTTTCTTGTTTGTTATAATCTTCATTTATTTTGACTCCATATTGTGATTAATCTAACAACCAGTCCCTAGCGTCTCTACAAATGAAGATTTTTGGTAATATACTTCCCACTCTAATTTAATTGGTTCCATTTTTTAAAATTGTTTAAGAAATATCACCGTCTCTTGGTTCCTTAGAGTGTCATCGTTCACAGCTGTACTAACAACTAAAGAGCGAAGTGCATATTTCTCTAAAGTTAAGAGGAGAGATTTTGGTCAACACTTAAAATCTAGATCTTTAGCGCTGGTGATGGATGACATGATGAATGGAGCAGCCCGGGAATGAAGGGGCAGGGGAAACGGTAGATCACCGAGAAAATCTGATGGCCAGCGGCATCGTCCGGCACAGTTCCCACATATGCAAACACCGGAACGGACCCCACCCGGTATCGAACCCAGATCGCCTCGGTGGGAGGCAAGTACTCTAACCACTGCGCCAATAAAATAACCTTTTTTCTCTAAGAGCTGCGACTGTGCATGTGAGGCGAGTGATGCCGAATAAATTTACTGATGAATTGCTCTGGGAATTTAATTTAATGGCTTTGGATGGGCTGAAATAGTTAAATTCTTTGTATCGCAAACAACTAAGAGAAAATGCGAGTGATAGGGGTAGATGTTTACGCGTATAACTGAATTTTTTAACTCAACAACATAAATACATCCATAGGATTGAACATATGTAGTTAAAATGTATTACTTTGATTCTAATTGAAATGTTGTGTATGTGCCGTTGCTACAGTAACGTCGTCCCATAAAACCAGGCGAGACAAAAACAAACTAATGAAATCAGCCATGATAAACTATTCTTAAAATGTACAAATAAAAAATAAGTAAATTATAATTATGTAAAGCATTTGGTCAGATAATACAAAAGAAACAAAAACACAATTATTAACCACAATATTTACTGAAAATTTAAGGACAGTGCAACTAAGCCAATAGTGACAATATGTGTACTACCAAATAAACTAAATTGTTAATACGTCTCCTGAGAGTGTATGTGTTTGTTAATCTTGTAGCATTATGAAATCACTTGTCATGGGAGTATGAGAGTAGTATAATGAATATGATTTAAGTACTCGGAATAAACAACAGTAATTCGAAATACATTTGATATTTATTATTAAGTAAGATATTACAGAATAACCGCCGAAGGCAACACAATTTTGATTCTATCTGTAAGGGATTCGGTTCTCAGAGAAATTAATAGCAGTGATATATATATATTTTTAGGTGGAACGGTTTTAGGCTGATTTCGTAAATTTTCAAAATTTTTACAGCAAGGTGATGGCTGAATTATTTTCATAGGAACAAAGATGTGCGTTTTTTACCCCATATCCTAGAGTACACTCCAGCGACGGGGCTTTTGATTAGAAAATGTGTAAACCTCATTTAATAGAAAAAAATAGTGCAGGGATACTAGAGGTAGTAAAATAATCCACACAATAAATATAATATAATAGCATCTATGTGAGTGTAGGCTGATTTCAAAAGTACATTTAGTTTATAACTCGGCTACAGAATTTTATCATTTGTACCCTTAACCTTTATCCACCTGCTTGTGTACATTCACCACCTTGTGCTCATTCACCATCTTGTCTCCATATACAATTATGTCTTTATTCGCCGTCTTTTGTTTTTTCGCCATCTTGTGTCATTTGCCATCTTGTGTCATTTGCCATCTTGTGTCATTTGCCATATTGTGTCATTTGCCATATTGTGTCATTTGCCACATTGTGTCATTTGCCACATTGTGTCATCTGCCATATTGTGTCATCTGCCATCTTGTTTCCATTTACCATCTTGTTTACCTACTAATTTTCAACTGTCATTTGTTTACATTCCCCGTGAGCCGCCATATTGGCACTGGCGCTTCGGGTGTGCTCGGGAATATTTAGCAACCTTCGACTCTACTTTCAGAAAAATGAAATATCGTCAGATTCACACCAGCATGCGAGCAGTCATGTTCCCTCTTCCCCCATCTCACTGAAACCTCGCCCCTCCCTCTTCTTTCCTAGCCATATTTTCTTTATTTCATATACACAGATGCGACTTTCTCTCTTCACAGCTACCAGTTATATATGCTCGATCACTCACAGCTATATAAAAAATTAACAAATCTCATATCTTGGACCAGCATCCATAGTGGATCAGGTACCACATATTCATACAATACAATTTATAATCTGCTCTCTACTTTCCGGTTTATCTAAAGTAATTCATATTCAGAATTATATTATTCTATATAATTTTCTTTACGGATAGTTATGGCTTTGTTTGTGTGTTAAGGCAGGAGCGGTGCCTCCAAATGACGTAGGTAATGCTTATCGGCTCTCCGCGCAAGCCACTCAGATGGTGTTCAGAGCTTCACTATTTCGTTTTTCGTATGGGACTTTAAGCTGTGACAACATTATTTTATTTGTGGGTAGCTAGTTCAGAGTCTTATGTTTGCTCCTATTGTTGTGTTTTTAGAAAACGGTTGTTAATTTTCCAGATACAACTGTCTGGAAAATCCATTTTTGGCCGTTTTGAAGGGCCCAAAAACGATGTTTCTGATAAACCATGCCACATTTTTAAAATTATGGCGACATAGTTTGTAGTGTGCGTTCCTTTCGTAGGTATACAAATGTAATGCGCGATAAGGGGAGTCTTGGCCGATGTCGAATTTCCACCTTTGACGCGTAAGATTAGCGTTGCGATATGAGCCAATGTCACACGCTTGACGAAAAGCATATCGCCTCTATTCGCAGCGCGTTAAACTGGCATGCCAGATTTTCGTTGTAGTCATTTTCCTACGGGACTTTAAGTGGTGATCACGACATATTAGTTTTAAATAGCACAAAGTAAAGATCAACGCAAGCCTCTCGCTGTGCACTTTACGAATTCAAATAATATATTCGAAGTTACAGCAGTCTAAAAAAACCCCCGTTTTTAGCCATTTTTAGAGACCCGAAAATCATGTTTCTAACAAGCGTGCTAAATTTTTGAAAACATAGAGGCATAGTTTCAAGTGTATGTCCTTTTCCTAGATAAACATCATAAGAATAATTTAATCGGTTTCGCGTAAAAAAGAATACGCGTGACACCCTGCAACGCCGCCGCCCATGCGCCAGTTGAGGACTCTTCTTAAACGGTTTTATAAAAAAAACCGTAACTCGCTGCAACGCATTTGAAGAGTAGGTAGGGATATCCCTTAACAGAATGTTTATAAAACGTTAAATGTTATACTATTGGGCAGCAGCTCGCAGATGTAGAAGATACAACTGTCGAATATTGTGGGAACGTATTTGACGGCAAGTCCTCTTGTTGCCTGCATGGGTGAACGTAGAGAAGTGGTGACTAGCCGTGCGTGGCGTGCTGCCTAACACGTACAAAGCTCAGGCGCGGCGCAAGCAGATGATTGGTTGTTCCCTGGAGGGCGCGAATAGCGTGCCGCCCCGCTGCGCGGACCAATTTCACGCGGCGTACACCACAATAAGGCACGACCGGAAGGGGAGAGCAACCCCGGAGGCAGGTTTTAGAGACGCAGTCTCGTCACTTTGCGCCTACAGAGGAAACCCTCTATATATTCACACCTGTATTCGGCTTTAATTAAAAGTTACGTTATTACTGCAAATAATTACAAGGCTATCTTTCTCTCCATATGAATGCTCAGTGTAGTTTGTTTACTGCGGATGCCAGTATTAATTTGTAATTATGTGACTGACAATGATATACGTAACTGTAAGTCACGATTTTAGATGTACAGGATTATTCAGAACTGAGTGGGTTTACTTTACTAGGTGATAGCTTAATAAAAAGTAAGTTAAATGTGTCTCTCAACTTTTTCCCGTGAAGTGAATTTCAATAGTAGTAATGCTACCCAGGAAGACAACTTTAAAATTTCATTTTTGTAGATAGAGTAACAAATTAATTTGTTTTATATTTAAAAAAAAAATGTGCATTTATCAAATTTTAATTTGACACTTTAACATTAGTATTTAGAAACAAAAAATATTTAAGTTTTGGTTTTTATGTAGCACAACATGTAGTCTGGAACATCGTTATTCATTTTGACTTTTTTTTTTTTCAGTTTGGTAATTTAGTTGATTTTAGTGTCGTACTGTAAACCGTAACATGCAAATTTTGACATTTACGAGCCATTATTCAAACACTATGAGAGATAAAATAAATTTATAACAGAAAAATTGGGTACAATTTATGTATAAATTAAGAAAAATATGTGGCATATATCTAAATAAAAAAAATATGACGATAATTACTGTGAACCGTGGCCATAAACCTGTTTTCCTACACCAAGTGTCTTACTCACACACACACACATACACACACATACACACACATACACACACACACACACACACACATATATATATATATATATATATATATATATATATATATATTTGCTGTGTAAAGTTACTGATGTTTGAAAAAAAGTATATACATTTAATGTAGATTGTTTTCGAATATTGTTTGTAAAGTTAGAATAAATTTCCATTTTTCATGCCATTATTGTTTTATGAAACTGAGATTTTTTTTTTCAAATATGAGTGCTAATCAGCACCAAAACATGTTACACTACACTATGCGGAGGAAATTAAATGAAACCTTTCGAATAAATTGTGATTCTTCAGCAACTTTTTTCAGAGTTTGTCTAATCGTAGATCCCTACCTTGAAAGAATGGACACTAGCTGATAAAAATAATTTACTTTATCGCTTTTCTCCGCCCTCGGACAGAACAAGGCCTTTGTAGAGGTATACTGAGAAAAGGGAATTAAGTCGACCAGGGCATGTATTACAGAACAACCCCAGTATTCCCTTGGAGAGAATTCGGAAAACGCCAGGAAACCAAAATCACGATGGTTTCAGCCGGGGATTGAACCCGGGTTCCCCCCGGATGCAAGGCGAACGTTTTACCATTGTACTACCATGTTTTTTTTTTTTTTTTTTTTTTTTTAATGTTAGGCTCCTTGGCTAGGTCGCAACATCACCAACGAGCCAAACATCCCCCCTTTACAGCTTAAGTATTTGACAATTCCCCAGTTGTGAAAGTTGTCGGTGACACAAGTGCAATGACTCTAACGGACAAACACAAATTTTACACCCAGCCAGACCTGGGAATCGAACCCAGAACCCCTCGTATCCAAGTCAGTGATCGGTTAATCATGCTCATAAATAGTTTCTTTAATTTTCGGGATTTGAGCCAAATAGTTGTTTTGCAATGATACAAGTTTTGTGTATTGAGGCTATGGCGTCGATTTTCTTCTGAAAAATCCCAAATTTATCCTCTCTGAAACTTAAACCAATTTATTTATTAACTCACATACATTCTTTTAGCAGTTTTGTTACACGTTCACAAGAAAGTTGTAACACTCACTTAAAATTGTTGAATAGTAACAATATTAACCGTAAACTACAGATTCAAATGTGAAAAGTGCCGATAGTTGTTTGAGTTTAAGACGTATTTTTCTTCCCCTTAGAAGAATTTTGTTTTATCGACATGACATTCATACTTATTTCTAGAGCATCAATTTAATGCATATAGCTTTTCTCATAATAAATGTATGTTTACATATTGTGTTAATATGAATTAAGTAGTTTGAAAAAATTTAAAACGTCTATAGAGACAGAAAACAAATGCGCTTGTGCCTACATTACGTAACCTGTACGTGTATGTCTTAGAAACGCAACCGCATCGATACTCTACAATGGAATGTTTGAAACCAGCCGTGGCTTTTCAAATCTATGTAGCAAATTTTAAGTGAGAAAACGCTCTGCTTTCGAGCAGTCAACAAGCACTTTACCTTGTCTTAACTCACGAGTGGCTCTCGTAATAAGTGGATACTTTGAAGTTGAGACGCCCCAGTCAATAAAACCGTCATCGCCTGGACTTCCAATGAGGCTTTTCAGCAGTTTTGTGGCGATTTCCTTTGATTCTCATAGAATTTATAAAAATCTGTACAGCTGATTTCTGTTTAAGTGAACGAATATGACGTTTGAAAATTAATTGTCGAATATGCGGCGGTGTGGTAACTATTGTTGATGTTGAATTATATGTAGTAATGGCTGGTGATTTTTTTTTTTTTCAAAGGTTAAATCTTTAGTGCTCACGAACGATCTATACCAACTTCTGACGTGTTTTAAATGTGGGGGAAGTTTCCGTTACACGACAGGTTTTTTTAAGGACCACCCTTCCCCCCCTCCTCTATTCTATGTACATTACGTCACTACTTTATTGTAGGTATTAATGTCATGTAAATCTCCAGGGAACGGCGGAAGTCCTTGGGTTCTTTACCTACTAATTTCATTTTTAAATTGTTTTTTTATTGTTGTATACTTAGAAATATTTTCACTAAATTATTATTTTTTAATTAGCGTGTTTGAATTTCTTAGTAAACAGTTGATTTAGAAATTCACTACGAATATTTCAAAATTATAAAATTAACTATTCTATACTACGCACTACTTGAACTATGGTGAATGTGCCTGGCGAAATGTGCATTGTTGTGCCATCTGTAATCCATGTGTCATAACTGCCCCTAAACAGCTCGGTGTACATTGTATTGGCTTTATCATGCGCTTCCAAACGTTTACTGCAACTGCACTTGGTGATAACTTTTTCGAGCTACCCAATGAGGGCAGGGAAATTATGAAAATTTCTTTGACGCTACTTTTTAATGTGTTTCTTATTGATTGTCTCGCGCATAAATGCTGGTGGACTACCGGTACATTTCGGAATTGTCTCGCAACCGTTAGTTGTACAAAAACAGGTATTTTTACTATAAAACATCACACAATTCGTACACCAGTGTCCATAATACAAACAATATCCGCAAATAAAAAATTATGCATAAACAACGCAGACACCCCATTTGTGAATTCAAATAAAAATTTTCACCTTTTTTTTTTTTTTACAAAAATATTATCTTACGTTTTCACCATAAAACTAGTGTTTACCTAGAATTGTAATTTTTATTACCTACAGAATCGGAAATATTACAAAAATTGTTTTAATTCTTTGAAAACCATGTTATATACGATAAAAACTCAAGCTGGCCTTTGTTAAACTGGTACAGTAGGAAAAATTTTTGGAATGGAAACAAACGGTTTCGTAACATGCATTTTAAATGTTTAAATGGGGTTTCAACTCCTCCATTTTCATGTGCTGGGTTTGCATCCAAACCCAAATTGTTTTGAATTGTACGTCATTGTTTAGTAATGCCACAGGTTTGTATTTTGCACCTAAGCTACAGAGCATAGGACATACGCAATACTGAGTGCGTACGTGTGAGTTTTGTTATGTGCACTGCATTCTCGATGGTAGACATTAAACTTAACAATGTGAGTCTAACTCACGACACTATAATTAATATCACTGCAGCTTCATTTGTGATTTAGAAGAAAACGATGGTTGCTAGACAGTTGCAGCACGAACACTTTTTATAGACAAGTAACATTAATCAAAAACGAAAACCGTGATGGTAAAAAAGTTGCATGTAATTAGAGGGTAGCCACCGCAAATATTTTCATAAAGGTGGACGGTATCAAGCAGCATTTCCTGTTGGTTTGAATATCGCAATAGCATTTAGCAATGCTGAAAGTATTGTGTTTCATGTCAATTAGTTTTCCATATTTTTGGAAAATACGGTATTATAATCCCATATTTAGATACTCATTACTCCTTTAAGATGATGTTTATGTTAAATGTGTAAAATCTCTTTTCGTCTATTTTTTAGTGAGAAACACGCATGCGGAGTTTGTCCCCATATTTAAGAAATTCACTGTATGTATACAGGAACGTCATGAAAGTATGTTATAAATTTTGTAAGTTAATTCCTTGTATCAAATTGAGTGTTGTTTCTTACTGCAATTTTTGGTAGGTGAAAATCTCGAGAAAGAAATTCGTAACTGAAAATTGACATTGGACACTAACGTATGTTACAATAACCTAAAGTAAGGGCACGTTAAGAATTACGTTCTGGGTGCATTTTAATCATAACAAGATCTGCCACTGTAAAACCAAAATTTGTTTCCAATACTTTCACCTTCATTACATAGTAAGATGGTCAGTTCTCCTGTGTATGGCGTGTTGCCTACCTGTAAGGCTCCAAATTTTCTACGCCTATTTTCTCGAAAAAAGTTCACTTGAGAGTGTTGTGACAAGGCAGCCTTATTTGATCATTGTGGCCTCCTGTTACAAACTGGGTCATTTAATTGCCAAACAATGCAGGGTTTAAAAATTATATGCTGAAAAACCTTTGACCAACTCCATTATCTAGAGAAGTTGAAAGTTACTCGAAACTCTTTTTTCATGGATTGGATATCTTGTTATTACTAAACCGCACGTGGAAATTCGTTATTTACTTATTTATGCTGCATTTTTGTTATTTCGACAAATGTTGCTTGTTCAATGTTAATTTTCAATCGCTATTTCCGCCAGCCAAATCTTTCATTAAGCAACTTTACCCAAATTTTTTACATGGAATCATCTCGTGATGTATATTTCGTACTTTCTTCAACACCTGGTATGTATATATTTATATACGTATTTTATAAAAATTATATCAAGTTTATACCAACAGCACTATTAAACTTGCTACTCGGCAGCGGTTAAGCGGCTATGATTTTTAAATATTTTTATTTTTACTTGCTCTATACGCTGTTATGTGAAAGAGTTCGAAATTTTACCGAGAAACCGCGTCCAGAACGTTGTTCAGCAATAGCACAGCGTTTGCATTCTGAAGGGAAAATAGCTACTGGAACATATTATATAAATACACATTTTGACAAATGGCGCAGAAATTGGAATCAGTACTACCTATAAAATATTTAAAACAAATAAATAACCTTTTTGTGGCGTTTAAGTAATTCCACAGTACTGAATTTAATACGTTCAGTGCCATTTTTGCAACAGTTGCATTCCTAAAAGGTTAAATTTACCGTACGGCACCTGAAACACCGGTTATGCTTCATTAATTAAAATAATTTTTCACATTTAATAGGAGCCGTAATATTATAGTGTCCACCGAATTTTTCCCACTTATTCGTTTGCTTTTACTTTTTCCTGCACTTTATTTTTAAGGAAATATATTTTAATGTATAAAACAATTTAGTTTACCCATCTATATACAACGGAAATATAAAAACTAACAACAGTAAAATTAACCTGGAAGTAAAAACTTCTCTTTTTATTCGTGAAGTTTGAAATTTGCAATTGCTCTATTGCGACGTCAAACTTCGTCACGCACAGGTTGAGCTCAGGATTCGCAGCACGCCACCCAATCAGAGGGGCCACGCCTGACACTCCGGATTTATTGATGCCAAGAGCCAGAGTCACATCCGGTCCCAGGCGGATCATCCATCTGACGAGCGGAGAGCCAGACTTCACCACTCAGCACTTTCTGCTAGCGGTGGCCACGTCAGTTCTTTGAATCGCACCAATGGCGTGAAGGCATTACACCAGCGGTACCCGCATTGCCAACTTTGTATAATGTCAACTTACTCTTGTTGTTCTGAATGAGCGTTAACTTTGTAAAAATAAACACATCGCGCAGTCTTATTAGTAGTGGAGTGGTACATCTTAACAATTTGGCATTTTTGAGTTAAGCTCTATTGTAATGTACCTTTTAATGGTCTTGCTAATGGAAATAACAACACTTACTCAGCGATACAGGGTAGTTGTAGATTTCTTCCAAAAACAATGCAGGCATATATATATATAATATATATCTCGGAAACAAAATAAGAGTAATAATACTATTAGTGGTAAAGAAGAAATATGTGTAAACTGTTTATCAACTTAAAATGTGTATTATTATGCTTACAGTATAAAATTTGAATGCCCAACTTTTTTTTACTAAAGCTTAACATGCCAGTATTTTGGAACCCTCATTTTTTAGTTGTGACATTATTGTATCTGGTGGTGCGATGTAGTTGGATCTGTAAATGTGAAATCATATTACTCTAACAATACCAACTTAAAAAAACGACGAAGTGTTAAGCCTACTCTGTGCTTTAACGTAGCCACTTAGCATAAACAATGTTGCTTTAAACAGAGTCGAAATAGTTAAAGAAGAAGCTCTTTTTTTTTTATAAATAAACCAATGTGATTTAAGGGAAAAGTAATATCGATTTTCAGTATAATCTTATTCCCGCCAGTCAGAAAAATTAATTAGAGTCTACATCATATTTTCGGCTGACTTTATCATGACTGTGTGTATGTATGTGTGTATTTATATATATATATATATATATATATATATATATAGTCATAATCTTTATAGTGCGTGGTTGATAAATAAACGCTGAAAACATAAATTTATTTTTACGCTTTCTTCGAAGCCAATATAGATAAAGTACTCTATGACAATCCTAGATAATGGTATCTGCCAACTTTGTGAGTAAATATTTAACCAAAATATTACAAATTCGTTACGCGTGATCTCTTGCGCCGCTGTTAAATTCATGAGGTTACGGCGTCAGAGTTTGTGCCTCAGAAGTTCGTAACACTGGAAACAATTTTGTTTAAAACGTTGGCTAAAACTATTGTCTAGGATTGCTGTTGTTAAATTTTCGCAAATTGGCTGCAATAAACATACAGTTACATATTAATACTTTCAGCGATGAATTATGTACCACACTCTCTTATTGGTACCTATATAACATTAATTCTTTCCTGCAATATTTACGCTGTAAGTTCTTACAAAATGTGTAAATTTATATTCAGCTGTGACAAAGAAATTATATCTTTGTGATGTACTAAAAGTTAAGTTTCTGAAAGAAAATAAAGGTAACCACGTTATTATTTATTAGTGATCACAATGTTTCGTGGTAAGAACATAATTATTATGTAGGAAGCATAACACAATATTTTGTAGTTGTTTGACCAACTAAGCGATTTATTGATAATAATGTGTCGGTGAAGTACAAGGAAGTATTTTCTCTGGAATCTAGGTGTTTTAAAAAATAAAAAACATATAGAAGCATGATGGGGAAGGTGAGTGAAATGTGGTGGATTAAGGAGGAAAAGACTTGTGGAGGGTTGCAGAACTTGTGTGAGTTTTAAGTCATCGGGCGTAGTAGCGCAGAGTGCGCGAGGGATTAAACGGCCGAACACGACCGTCTGAAGGAGTGGGTGACGGGAGGTGTCTGACGGTTGAGTGCGTGTCATAGCTCGTCCATTAGCGCGCTGGTGCACCGCTGCTACCCCTCTCTGGACCAACCGTAGTTCAGCCTACCTACCCCTCCCTGGACCAACCACAGTTCAGCCTACCTACCCCTCCCTAACTCACCCCTCCTTCTCCAGGTCCTTTCCCAGAACTCACATCTCCCTTCCACCGTCGCCCTTATCAACTCGCCGGCGATATTTCATCTTTTCCACAACTTTCTCCTCCCTCGCTCGGCCCTGCCGCTTTCTGCACGAGCCCGGAAAGATGGATTAAGCTGAGTTCGCTGTCTGGAACTTTAGGTGCTGACGCCTGCATTAGGGGATCGCCTCGAGAAAGTAGTAAAAGGGTAGGGGGTGGTATTTCGCCCAGTCTTCGCACGAGAACAAACTTCGCTGGCGTGACACACTCAACGATGCCTTTATGACGTCACGACGAAGCAGCCCGAGTATTATTTCTCTCAGAAAATTATGTATGTTTAACTCATTTCCACTTGTATTATTTCCGACAAGCAACATGTTTAAACGACTGACACGCGTTTGAATACAGGCTACTGTATTATTAATTATAATTTGTATGGCGAATATAACAACGACGGCCGTGTTTTGGCAGCTACGTAGAGAGGGCGTTAACTGAATAGGATAACAGCTAAAAACTAATAATTTTATTTATCACTAAAATTTTCAGCTGCAACAAACTAAGATATGCAAATTTGACACTTAACAGCAATTGAGATGTTTGATGTGTATCGTCTTTAAACCAGTCGCTGCAGTGAAAACATGTATTTCATTTGATATTGTACTTATTTATTGTCCAATTTAGGATGCTTCTACCGTGCATTTTAAATACACTGTAATGTGCGTGGAAATATGTTATTTACGAAAATATTTTACATATGCATGTGTATCAAAGTACGCATAAAACACACACTTCGAAAAAAAAAACGGAATCCTATTGTTTAGACACCATGCTCATTTTAAAACACGGTCCATCAACATAACTTAAAAATGTATACTGTTATGAGAAGATGATATCTGCCGGTTCAAGCACAGTGACCCTTTTTCGTGCTCAAAAAAAGTACTGTTATATTTTAGATTTTAACAGAAGAAAGTGAAAAAAAAGGAATATTTTACTGTTATATTAAAATTTTTTCAGAAAAAAGTTAAAACAATTAGAATTAAAAACAGATAAAAATATATTTTTGAGGTCTCTACTAGAGGTCTCTAGTAAAAATCTAAATTGTTAACAAATGTTAGTTTAAAAACAATGGCATGAAAAATATTGAAAAATATTATTTAAGTAAGATTAATGTAATTTTTAACGAACAAATTAGAATGCATATGTTTACTAGTACAATATATCATTTAATTATAAACAAAACCCATATTTTCACAATTTGCCTCTTTTAAAACCTGATTAATAGAGCCCGGTAATTTTCGCGAAAAGAATTTTGCAGCAGTTTGTTTCAGTGCCTTACGTGCGCACCTGCATCTCTGCTATGTGGTCAGTGATTGGATGCCGTAACATACACCGTCTGGAGGTTAAACCCGCAAATCACAGACGTGATGTGTGACAGCTATCCGTGTACTGATTGGCACAGTCAAATGAATAACGACTCTGCACAAAAACACTCTGTCAATAGCCATTAAGTTGAACTGCAGGTGTGCACGTAAGCCACTGAAACAAAGTGGGGCAAAAATCTTTTCGCGAAAACTACCGGGCCCTACTGATTAATAAATTTTCGAGCATATCTGTCTGGTATTATTGCTTCAAAACTTTCTGAAATTACAACTGCGTTACGTCCAAACAATATTTATACTATTTCAACACTGTTTATTGGATATGGTTTACCAATTGCAAGACCAGCACGCCTTAACATAACAAACTTCCCACCCCAAACTCTGTAACTTTGTAACTTCTCTAGCCACGCGGCTGTGACACACTACAGTATTTTTTAAGAATCTAATGAAAATTTTTCTCATAATTGAACACAAAAATGAACAGTGAACACAAAACCTTACCAAGGCGATTACATACAATACAATCTTTTCAGAATATATTGGATAAATTTAAATTTAAAAAAGGTATTTTTAAAAAGGAGGAGTAAAAAACTGAGAAACACTAGTTAAATGTGAAAAATGTCATTATCGTAATTCTTCTAGGAAAGAAAAAAAATTAAATAATAAAAAATATAAAAATTATACAATGGTTAAACATGAAAATTATACATATTAATTATAAATTAAAAAAAGTAAAAATTATTATAAACTTAGATTCATAAAGGTTTTCCTCCATAGCTAAAAACAGAAAAAAAAAAAAAAAAAAAAAAAAAAAAAAAAAAAAAAAAAAAAAAAAAAAAAAAAAAAAAAAAAAAAAAAAAAAAAAAAAAAAAAAAAAAAAAAAAAAAGAAAAGAAACGAAGAAAGATTACTGTAAAATATGAAATTTGTAGAGACACTTATAATCAATCGTAAAAAAATCATGAACAAACTGAGACAAAACATATAAAATTGGCAAATAAATTTGAAAAATTTATAAAATAAATTATACTTCTGAAATATGTATGTTAAATGGAAATGGTAATTAATAATTATTATAGATTAAACATAAATTCTCTTAGTAATATAAATTGTGTAATTGATCAAAAATATTTTCTTAGTGACAGAATTCAAACTGCAATAAATGCAAATTTTTAACTTGTTATTTTTTTAATGATGAAACATGAGAATACAATCCTGATTCATTAATAAATTCAGATTGTGGACGGATATTTTCAAGTGTCTGTTGCACATACCTTTATACTTTTTATCGTCAATATCAACATTATATTAATTGCTTTCTTATATTTTAATATTCTAACGTTTCAGCAACATATTTTACTTTAAACCATGGTTAATTTTCTCATTAATAATTATATAAACAGTTATAAAATTAAGTACAAGTTGATTGTTTTTGATGCCTCAAAACTTTTCCGTTTTTTAGATTTATATAACATGTTATTTCTTATGTATGTTAAAATATTTATATATTATAAATTTGGTAATTGCCCCATGGCTATGTGTTAATATCAGCTTTGAGAATGATTTTTTTATTGTCTTTAGGATTTAATGATTTTTTTATTCTATTGAAGGCAATTCGTGTTTCCTTTTTTACTTTTTAAAAGATTCATATTTGTATACAATATTTTATTTTTTAATAAACAATTTATTATAATCATCAAATTAAATTTCATTTTAACTACATCTTTATTAGTACATTTTCTCTTTTATTTACATCACCTTCAATATTTATAGCATAGCCTACATTTTAGACTTTAATCCAGTGAATTTTTCCATTATTTTCATCCTTCATTTTACCTGTTACATTTTTGTTTATTTGGGGAAAATTGTGAACATTATCTTTTTTATAGTCTGAAATCTCAAAATAATCTATAGTTTCTTTCATACAGGTGTGAAAGCTATGTGTTTATATGTAATACATATAACCATCACAATACATATAATGTTATTCAATATATTCCCCATATTTTGGTTTTTTAAATGTTATAGTAAAAATCGTACATTAGTTTTGATAAATCTAATATACTCATTCCAAAATATATTAGATTATTTAAACATAATTTCGTTTTATTAATATGTATTGCGACTGAAGATTCAGTAAATATAATTCAATATTAAATATTTGGTTTTACAATTATTTTTTCCAATTGTTTTACATTGGTATATAATATAATATCGACTCTATTTCTTATATTTCCCATTGTTTTTCCAAAAAACTGAAATACTCATTAACTTGTGGCTATTGTCCTCATTTGGGTTGAGAGCTCTAACTTGTACCACAGGGTTCGTAGCCCCTCGAAAACACCAGGTGATACAAGTACAGCTTACTCAAAGAAACATGCGAAAATCTATATAGCAAAGAGTAAAATAAATAACGAATAATAGCAGAAAACCTTTGGGCCATACCTTATAAACAGAGAGAGAGAGCATTACTCAGTGAAAAATATACGAGAAACTTATAAAAAATAAAAAAAAAAAGATTTTAATATATTCATCTACAACTATCACAAAATACATTTAGCTCAATACAAAGTGTTATATCTTTTTCCAACATACATTATAATTTACAAATTCTTTACTCTCATTTATGACTTTTACTGCTGAAAGGGCCAAAACTTGACATTAATAATTTCTTCTTAAAAAGAAAGAAAAAGAAAACTAACAGCGATACCTAAATTCCGATTGTTTTACGAACGCTGTGCCCTCGCACGTGAACATTCTGCCTTAAGGGCTGAATTGTGGAAATACCTAACTTGGTGTAGCATAGTGTCCTTCCCCGACGAGAGCCAAATCTCCCCGATCTGGGCTCTACACCGGTATTTATATTATTAATTTCCCCATAGCCCTCTTTCTACACGAACACTAAATTTGAGGAGGGTTTAATAATCAGTTTAGTTTTTTTAAGTGTCAAATTACATCAAAGTCTTTTAAATTGGCGCATGCACTTCTCCTTTTAATGTAAAAATTAAAAAAATCGCCGTCTTCCGCCATAAAGGCACCACCAGGTGAAGGAATAGTAGTGAGCCAATCACAAACTGCGAACTGTGACGTCACTCCAACGTAGTCCCAGGGAGATCTGGCCACCATCTTGCGCTCACAATCTTTCGCCGTAATTCATGAAGCCAGGTTGCAGCTGATTACAGAACCCACTGACGGCCTCGCAGAAGATGTTGACGGCGACCATCGCCTCGCTGCCCGCCAGATAGACTGCGATGAATACCGGCCCAATACCAGTTCCATCATCGATGACGAGAATTCTCGCAGGTAAGCAGAAACGTTCCCTAAACCAGCTTAGGAATTTCTAGACGATCTCCAGGGTTTTAAACATCGAATGATGTAAATACTTCCTTTTCTCTGGAACATGTTGCAATCGGGACCAGTTGACCAACATGAGATGTAGTCAAAGCGTCTCATCCTCCGCCCCTTAAGAGATGGTACATCTTGTAAAGGATAGCATCCCAAACCCAGGATGTCCGTCAGGTTTGCCAGTCCTGGCGCCACCCAGAAATTGACGTCTGCTTCTTCCTCCTCAGACATCTCAGCTAATGGAACTTCAGTTCTCCGTATCCAGGGAAACCCCATCCATGTACCAGCACCATGTATTTCCGAAAGTTGCTCTCGCGAAACAAACAAGAGAAAAACTTATGAGCTCACACTCATTAAAATTTTCTGGTTGCATACAAAACTCAGTATCGACGATCAGCTAATTCAGCAGCTCCTTCTCATCGGCTTTATATTTGGCTCTCGTCTTTTCCCTAACTCTTAGCTACCCTGATGCTCTTGGTACCCCAACACTGTTAAACTATTTTCTCTTTTTTTACAACAAAAGTTTTAGAACACACCCCCTTAAAACTAAGTTATGGTGATAACCTGATGAATGAAATGAGCATGGAACTGGAGATTTGGCTGTCGGTCAAGACATTATTTGTCAGAATCATTAAAGGGTTTAATTTGAGACACATGAGCTTTACTTCTTTTATGTACATATTGCTCATCTTCCAATAACACTGTTACAGGTGACAAAAACCGTTATATGATAAATTGTCCAATATATTTTGGAGCTAATTTAGCTGTAATCTGAGCTACCTTAGAGCTCAAATAGTGAGCTTCTACAAGTACCTCGTCACCTACTTTAATTTTAACATCATCTGTTTTCCGATTATACCTGTTAGTAAGCTTTCAGTCATATTTATTCAAATTCTTGGCTGCTTTAGCCCAAACTTCAACAATAATTTTTACATCTACTGAATTCCAACAAAACTCATGCAAACCCCAAGCGTGTACGAGGGGATGAAACAATGTACATCCTATAAAAATTTGAAAGGGAATAGCTCTAGTTGCAACATGACACACATTATTAAATTATACGGCTAACTGATAAAATACGTCGTCCCACTCACGATGTGTTTCAGTCTGATAAACGCGTAAAGCAGCTTTCAAATCTTTATTGTATCGTTCAACTAGGATAATACAGTGACATTTGAACAAGCTTGGTTCCACAAGAGAAAACCAAGTTTTTCATTTCATGACTTGTGAAATATGTGGCATTGTCGGTTACCGAAATTACCGATGACCCGAACACGAGAAATAAACGTTGCCCTAAAACCTTACAAATTTCTCACTATTTCATACTCCTTAGTGAAAAAAAAAAAAAAATTACTAAAACTGTCTACAACAGCAAAAATAAAAATAAAACCTGCCTTGGATCTTGGCAAAGGTCTCAACACATCTAAATAGACTCTCTTCCACAGGTAACTAGCACTGATCGCACTGCATTTACCTACGACATTAGTATTTTGCTGTTTTGCCTTCTGGCAATCCTCACAACATACCCAATTTACTATGTCATCTTTTATTTTTGGCCAGTAAAACATGGTCTTTATCTTATTTATAATTTTGTAGTGCCCTTTATGACCACCAAATCACGTATTGTGGTAATATTGAAAAATAGCAGGCCGCAAACAATGTGGCACAAAAATATGAAATTTACGTGTTTTCATATCAACATATTGTTACAAGTTTGGGGCAAAAACATTATATGTGGGCAATTCCTGTGAGTTCTTTAGGGATAGAGGTCTTATATTTATAAATAAAAGAGTTGAATAAAGTTACTGATTTACTAGTTCACAAAGATTACAAAAACACAAATCAGCAATCAATTTACAACACAATTAGTTATGTACACAATTACTACTGTGTCAGAGACACGTTAACTAACTTTGACAATTAAAGCACAAAAAATGTCTACCATAAATTAACTGAACAGTACAAATCACAATAAAATTCAGTCATATATACAATCAAAAGTCTCTCAAAAAGTGATAGTGTACAACCTTAATAGTCCGCAGTGGTGATGAATCACCGTGTGCTGCGCAGCACCCCGAGTGCACCACTGTCTTCACTCTTGAGGTCTTCGGTTCGACTTCCGTCGCGCACCTCCTCTTCGCTTGTCAGCCCGCCGCTGCAGTCCTCTTGGTTCGCCCAACTCTGCTCCGAAGGTAGCCGCCTGCCGCCTCACAGTAGACTCTGACGTCATCAAGATGTCTTCACCAGTCTATCTCCACAACCATAGCATCTTCCTCTAGCACGACCAATAGCGAACTCTCCCCAAATGTGCCGATTCTGCACCTTTATACTCCTCGAAACAGTCGGGGAATAACCGCATTGCAGGAGTCTAAAAATAGAAATTTCATCATGCTTCGGACGTGATTTGAGTCTCGTAGACCGCTTGGCAGGGTAAAAGCGCAGTTGGGACAGGTATCTATGACGTAGCTTCGGCGTGACTTCCATCACGTAGCCGCCCGGTCTATGAGTCAGGGGCCAGTCCACAAAGTGTTACGACACAGCCGCCGACCACCGGCCTCCAGGCACATGGCACACAACAATATCCTTTCAACCCTTTTTTTAATCTCATACTGCGTCACCTTATTTGACGTAATATCTGCCTTAATATTCTGACACTCAATATTGACTTGTTGATGATCTTTCTTTGCTATGTATGCCTGCGGTAAACTCTTTAACATTTCTACCTTTCCCTTCCCCTTTAATTCTGAACTATTAGTCTCCAAGGTCAAGATTTTCGTACTAGACACCAAAAATTCCTCATTGTCAAAAATCCTCGATAAACAATCTGATACACAATTTTCTGTCCCAATAATGTGTTTTACAGAATAGTTATACTTCGTCAATCGCACTGACCCACCGAGCAATTCTATCTACGGGTTTTGAAGTGTTTTATACCCAACTTAAGTGCCTAGTTGTTCGTATGAAGCGTAAATTCAACTGCTTCCAAATAATCATAAAGTTTTTCCATACCATATATATGGCAGCAAAAACTTCCTTTTCATAATCAAACAGCATATCTCTGTTCCGCGGGTGTAAATAACCTACTGGCATACACAGTCGTAGCTAAAATTCCGTCAACCTCCTGGCACAACACAGCTCACAATGCCTCAGAGCTAGCGTCTACTTGCAGTGTAAATGGGGTGTTGAATTACGGCAACTGCAAGACTGGTGGAGAGGAAATGTTTTCTTTTAACTTACGAATAGCTATTTCTTGTAGACTAGCCCATATAAAATCAACCCCCTTTCTTTTTAATGCATTTAAAGGTTCAGCGATATTAGCAAAATCTATAATAAATTTAGAGTATAAACCTACCGTATCTTAATATCATCTGACGCCCTTTACATTTTTCGGGGTGGGAAAATTCACCACGGGCCTGACATTCACCTTGTCCATCCATAGTTTGATTTTTTCTTCACATTTGATATCTATTTATTCCAATAATCTACATCATCATGATTACAGTTAGTTTACCCATTCAAAACCTCTGTATGGTAAATATTTGCTCATGGTCCAGCCATATAAATTATTGGCATCTAAATATTCTAAACATGTATTTTCAATTCTTGGATTATAATTTTTCATTTATTTATTATTATTTGTTTTTAAATATATTTAAGAACATTGTGATAATTCACCTCTCATACATTTGCAAATCATTAATATGTTATCATAATATGTTAAAAATTCCAGATCTATTTTTGCATGTTTAGATATAGCATCTCAAGCTAATCCTGGGGCAGTAAAATACCAAGCGGGACCTTATTTCTAGGTCTCTAAAATTTCCAAATATGTCATCTAATATTATAACATAAGATTTATGGTATAAATCAGTATATTCACATAGATTTTGAATATTAAATGTTTTCCAAACTTCTTGTGCAAAATCATTTTCTTCATCAGAAATATTAGTTTTATTTAAATTATTGTAAAAAGCCTTTTTTGCTGCAGTTCATTTTCATTAATTTTTCAGCACAATCAATATAATCGTATGGATAAACACCCTTTTCTTTACTAAATCAAGTTGCTCATTTTGAAAATATTTAGATGTTTCTCGAAATTGTTCTTTAGTAAGATTTTTAGAAATTGCATCAATATTTGAAGGCATGAACTTAAATGAGTCAATAAATCTTCAATTTACACCATCGTTTACACGTTAAGTGAATGAAATATAATAAAAATTCGTTGTATGTAATTAGAATTATGTTATTTACATTTTCATATATTCCAAGATCTTGTATAAATAAATGTGTATCATATCCAGATATGTTATGACTGTTAACGGGGGACAAAGTTTGGATTTTGATAAATTAAATTATATATTCCGAGTTAAATGATCGTGATCTTAATACTGAATCAGCATATAATGGTTTCTCATATATATGACAATTAATCGTCGTTTTATATACAATTTCTTCTTTTTTGGTTAGCGGAATCATCGGTATTATATTTTCATATTTTTTTTTTTTACTTCTTCAATTAACATTTTTACGAAAGCATTGTATGTCTTTTTTTTTTTTCCTTTATGAGATACTGGAGGCTTATTTTCGTTATTTTCGTATTTTATGTAATAACAGAAACTTATTGGTTCGTGTATTTGATCATTTTTGTATGAAAACTCACATGATTTGGTTCACAAGTATTTATTTTATTTAATAAACTTTCAAAATCAGCATGTGTAACCAATGTAAGTTTCAATGAGTAATTATAATTCTTAAATTGTAATTTATTGTTTCCTACTTGCAGATGAGTTGTTCAAATCGCTTCATGATTTCCACAGTCTGTTTCATTATCATTTATTTTTTTTTTTTTCAAAGTGAAACTCTTGTTAGCATCTGTGACAAAAATATTATTTTGTTAATTTTTTTAAAGTTATGTTACATGTCTTGGAAGGCATTTTATCCAAAAATAGTAATCACTATTTCCATTTTTATGTATGAAAGTTAACGTGTTTATCGGTTTTGTTTTCGTAATTTTTAATGGATTAAGCATATACTCAATTTATTTTTCTTCATATGCATAGGGCCTACACATTAATAGAAACCCTTGTTATTTTTCTTCTTCAAATAATTGTATTTTGTTTAATTGCATTTGAAATTCTAAGCCTTAAAACGGATAGTAAAATTCATGTCCATATTTTCACATTGTTCGACTCTCTGCTGGGTTCTTTCTACTGGGTCTAGTACAGACAGACAATGAGGAACATTTTCGATCAAATCTTGAACATATATAACTGCTTGCTCACCCCTAATTTTTGTTGACGTTTATCGTAAGATGATCCTTTTAAAGGATTATATTATTTATTTATTCTTAAATCTAGATTATATATTTCGTAAAGTATCCATTGAGTTTCTTTCTTTTTTTTTTTCAAATGTTTCCAAATCAGCTAACATTTTTTTTATTTACCTACTTCATAATATTCTTCTAAATCAGTGGTTTTTAAAATAATTTCATTTTCAGTTTCAAAAAAATGCGTCATGTTCTTTATATTATTAATAGAATATGCCTTTAATCGGTTATTAATTGCAGTTTCCACTCCATATACTTCAAAATAATCATTTATTGTATATATATTTTTAAATTATTTGCCAATTTTTTTTATTGTTACTTCGTTCACGATTTTTTTGTATGATTGATTATAATTCGCTACAAATTCCACATTTTACAACAACCTTTTCTCGCTTTTTTTTATTATTTTAAAAAATATTTTTTTAACTAATTTTAACTAATGGTGGCAGCCCTTTATGAATTCTAAGTTTATCATGACATTGTTATTATTGTTTATCTTTAATATGACATTTTTCACATTTAACCATTGTATAATTTTTATGTTTTTTAGTATTAAGGCCACGTGTCTCTATTTACGCTATTTTATGTGATTAATTTTTTATATCCTAAAAGGGAGCAGATATTGCAAAACCGTTACATAGAAAGGTCGGAAATAATTTGTATTATGTAGTCTAATTTTTTCAATACATAAGTTTTATTATTCTTGCTGTTTGTAGACATTAAGTAATTTTAATTAAGTCTATAACCAACCAAAATTATATAAACTTATGGTTTTTAAAAAATAAGGAAGCGTAATACAAACAATTTCCAACCTTTGTATGTAATGGATTCGCCATATCTGCTCCCTTTCAGGTTTTAAATTTTTCACTCGCAAAAACAGCATAAATAGGAACTCCTGGCCTTGCAACGTCTTTTTTGCGAGGCTTATGATAATAAGTACACTTGTTCACATTTAACTTGTATTCCTCGATTTTATGCCTCCTTTTAAAACCATAATTTTTAAATTTAAATTCATCCCATTACTTCTGAAAAGAACTGATTGCATTTAATCGCTTCGGTAAGGTTTTGTGTTCGCCGTTCATTTTTGTGTTCATTTACGAAAAAAATTTTTCATTAGATAGTAAAAAAAAAAATACTCGAGTGTGTCATAGCCTTGTTGCTAGAGAAGTTACAAAACATAGAATTGTGGGGCGGGAAAATTGTTAAATAAGTCGTGCCAGTCTTCCTGCTTCAATATATGGAGCGAGAGTACAGTATTACTCATAGAATTGGCAGCGAACTGGTCTATTAAATTTCCAGAGGCAATTTAACAAAATTTAATGAGAAATAAGTTTGTTTTACTTATGTTTTAAATTCATAAATTGAACAAGCAATAGAAATCTTATATGATCATAACATTGATGATAATTTTCATTGTGTTAACAGATTTGTTCGGGAAAATAATTTATTTCAATATCACAATAGCTGTCATAAAAAACCACATTAAATTAAATATTTGTAAATATGTAAAATTTGAATTATTTTACATGAGTTTTTGTGGTTCTTGTGTTTTAAATACGTATGAAAATACTTACGAATTTGAAATAGAATTTTTTGGTACGAAAAATCAATAGACATTGAAATTTATTGAAAATAGTTTTGGCAACTAATGTGATATTTTAGTTCTTTGGCTTGCAAACGTAATTCCAAAAATTAAGTAACTTACTTTTATTTTTATTTTTATATAATACAGTGGTAGAATCACTAAGCATACTCAACGAAGTTAACGAGTTTAAGAAAGTGTCTCATTTTACAATTGGTAAACCGTATTAAACAAATAATGTTGAAAGTCTTAGAAATGTGGTTTGGACATAAAAGCAGTTGAGATTTCGCAACATTTTAAAGTAATATTTCCAGACAGATTAGGTTTTAAAATATGCAAATAGTGGAAATATGGGTTTTGTTTATAATGGAATTGATTATTGTGCCTATACAGAATCATTCTATTTTTTTCATTAAAAATTTAATTAATCTTATATTTATAATAATATTTTTCAATATTTTAAAAGTTATTGTTTTTAAACGAAATAATTTTGGTTAACAATTTTGATTTTTAGTGGAGGCCTTTAGTAGAGATCTCCAAAAATATATTTTACTTTGTTGGCTTTTAGTTCTAATTATTTTACTATGTTTCTGTTATAATCTAAAATATAACCGTACATTTTTCTGCTTTTTCATCTTTGCCCGTTAAAGTCTAAAATATAATCGTAAATTTTTTTGAGCACGAAAAAGGGTTGCTGTTCTCGAACCAGTAAATATCATCTACTGTTATGACCATGACGTAACACCTTGTTCAAATATAACACAGAGAAGCCTTGTCAACTAGGAAGCCTGAACTAGTTGGCCAAACGGCAAAACTCGGTAAAGGAAAGATAATATGAAACACGACACAATGCGACAGCGGAACTCCACGCTCCGACGAGGTTACAAGTTGCCACGCACAGCTTGATACAGCGGCGTGTGATGCTACTGATGGAGTATGTCAGCACCACATCGTCACCGGGACCACTACGCCACCAAGATACACCAGGACGTCCAGATACGTTCACAGTATAACAGTGACGTCACATCAGCCTCAGCATTATACGTAATGTGAGACCGTCGACATAACTAAATTAAGTGGCTATTTAATTAAACTACTCACCGTAATGAAATTAATGTGTTATTAATATATCGTCAGCCCCTAACAAATGGTACGCAAGCGACCCCTTAATTAAGACAATATGGTAATACATCTTCTACACGAACTTAACCAAGATAAATCAAATAAGAAAATACTACGTAACAAGCATTTTAAGCATGACAATGTAAAAAATCGGACACAATCGTGTTCTAAACTTTCATACAGACTTTCCACCAATAAAACTAAATGGTCACAGCACGCGTTGAAATGTCGAGGTGTTTTTATTCAAATGATATTTACGTAATGACATGTAAAGAAATCCAAGGGTTCTTCGAAATTCAACCCTAACGGGTGAAAATGGTGAAATGTGTTTGCGATGATTCCTCGAGATCCTGCATCTTTACATAGTGTATTTTTCTTCGGTTACACCTGATAACCCGTGTGACACTTATTATTTTGGAATTTTTTTATACGTTGAAAATATTTATACCATCAAAGTAAAATATTAGGTATGTCCATATTTCTACCATATATCTTCGGCATGTGCCCTCTACAATTTGACGTCCAGTTAGAGAGTAACTTTTGAACATAGCCTATACTGAGTGTCATCAGTTGCTCTCACAATCTACGAAGGTAAGGTGTTGACACTGAGGAATAAAATGTGACTCCTTCATGGCGCAGGGCTAGTAGTTTTTTAGTGGAAGATTCATCGTGTTTTGTTTTTGGCTTAGCAACATTTTTGCAGCATAAAATTTTTAGTTTTTACCAGAATTGCTTGTGTTATAGCAGAAAAAATTTAAAATCCAGATAATGTATATGCAATTTTGTATTGGAACACATTTTCAACCACAAAATTAATTTTTACAATATTTTACATGTAGGCACACATTGCAACTATTATAAAATTTTGTAGGGCAGAAAAGAGTAGATTTTGTTCGAATGCGTGTACTAAAACTATAGTACGTAATATTTTTTCCAGACGACTAATATAAACAGTTCGACACACATGCCAATGCATTTATGGACACGAAATCTATATCCAAAATACCAGCTTACCATATTATCATTTTATATAAATAACTGTGAAAATTGCAATAAACGAGGCAAATCTTGCATTAAATGACTATTAGCGCTCGGCGACAAAAAGGGAATCACTTTCTCTTGCTGGAGAGCATTATTCAGTGTCAAGATATCTTCCTCTTGGACCGTGCCAGCTCTCCTTCACAACATTTGTAGGTGCGTCGTGAATATTTGTTAAGAGTGCGTGGTAGATAAATAAACACTGAAAACATTAATTGATTTCTACGCTTTTTTCAAAGCCAATATGGAAAACACAATCAATGACAATCTTAGATAATGGTATTTTCCAACTTTATGAGTAAATATTTATCCACAATTGCTAATTACGCGTGATATCTTGCGCTGCAGTTAAATGCACGAGGTTCCTAGCGTCAGAGATTGTGCCTCAGAAGTTCGTAACACTAGAAACAATTTTGTTTAAAACGTTGGCTAAAACTATGGTCTAGGATTGCTATTGTTTACTTTTCACAGTTGGCTTCAAGAAACCTGCAGTTATCGATTAATGCTTTTAGCGTTGAGTTATGTACCACGCCCTCGTAAGGAGAAGAAACTGTATAACAGTGAATTTTGTGCACTTTCTATCTATAAAGAACATTTTGAGAATCTATATCATCAAAAGAAACCTTCGGAAATTTACAAATGCATTCCTTGTAAAAGTAGATTTTTGAATTATATATAAAAGCGTTGGTAGTTTTACCGAGGTTTCTTTTGCAGAAAATAAGTATTAGTGTTTGGTGGTGAGTTTTTTAGGTAAATATCAAATTTTGTAACCGACTGTGAACAATTCAGGTGGAATAGTCTACTAATCTAAATACTTAACTAAAAAATTTAGTGGAAATCTCAAATGCAGTTTCAGAAACACGATTAAAAATCTTAATTTATTCATGTTTACATATATTCCAAATTAGCGGATCTGTAACATTATGCATTCCTTTTCCTTAAATCAACGTATAGATTATAAACTTTGATACCATTAGGTGAAATTACTCCCGATATAAGACATAGCAGTATACAAATGAAAATTACCGCCATTGTTAAATATGTACCAGACGTTATCGAAGGGGCCGCGGTGGCAGAGTGGTCAGATCACTCGCCTCCCACCGAGGCGATCCGGGTTCGATTCCCGGCGGGGTCGGTCCCCGGATTTTCAGATGTGGGAATTGTGCCGGACGGTGCCGTTGGTCGGCGGATTTTCTCGGGGATCTCCCGTTTCCCCCACTCTTTCATTCCGGCACCGCTACATACTCACCTCATGTCACCCTTCACCAGCGCTGAAAACCTCGATGTTAAGCGCTGACCAAAAATCTCTCTCCTATACGTTATCGAAAACCATAAATACCACGTGCAACGGCTGAATACTTATATGTACGCTGAGTATGAAGGTTATATTCAGTTCAAATATTAATACGTAATTTATGGTAGCGTGCACAGTTACGCTTACAGAGACACGCATAAGCAGAAATAAATAACAAACTCTAAAATTATATACTCGACACTAATGAAGTAAAGTGTACGTAAATTAATAATTTTGGTAAAAAATTTTACAGTAAAATAGTTTCTTAATTTAAAAGAATACAGTCCATAGTTAATTTCTTACCCCCACGTCGAAACGAACGGTAGCCTCAAACATAAACTAAAGTATTCTGTTGGTATACGTCACTGCTACGGAACTTGAGTCGCAGAATAACCACACGACGTGAAAATTAGCAACAAAAAGTAACAAGTAGATCTATACAGAACTAATCAGCCTACTTTCCTTTAGTGTATATTTTGATAACAGACATGTTTGCTCAAGGGCTGTAGGGGGAGGAGTTATCCTAGGATTTTACAACACACAGAAAAAAATGCCAACAAAAGAAATATGATGAAAAACTAAAAAAATTAGTAAACATACTGCAACATTTAAATTTTGTGTAGAATTATTTACTTGCTTAGATAATGTTAAGAACATCTCTGGTGATTAAACTTGAAATTTGTTGAACAGCAGTATTTTCTATGAGAAATTTATATGAATATTTACTGAATGATATAAAATATACCAA
>PNEQ01101049.1:113961-140927 GCA_003012365.1 Medauroidea extradentata | reverse complement strand
CTTCCATGTAGCCTCTACAACTACGACAATAAACGTAGCGAGTGTAACACATGCACGGTGTCTCGTACAGTCACAGAGCGTCAAAGCGGGTAGTACATAACACAACACAACAGATGTTTTCACTGGCTTGTTGTCGCCAGGTTGCCTGCCTACCCCTGTTACTTTGGTGCACCATTGCAGGTATAAGGATGCATTTCCGAACATGGGTTCCTTAATGAAATATGTTCCAAACATGCACATCTACCATCCCTATCAATTTGTAACACTTATTCTTGGCCACCCTGTATAAGATTTTATATTTCAGACTTTTCAATCGTATGTTAAAGAAACCATAATAAATAAACTAATTCAGCAAAAAATTTATAAAATCGCGTCAGTTATGCAACAAATACTGATTGATGATTGGTGAAGTGTAACAGTTGAATCGAAGTTAGAGTCGATGGCTATAATTGGCCGTGGTACTATTAATTATGCATCCGCTTTGAGTTTCGTGTTATCGGAACACAGCGAGTGGTATGCTAGGGCGTGGAAACGTACTGTCACGAAGGTCGAAGTTTGCTCACCCACAAATATTCTCAGCGCATCTAAGCGCAAGGCACCCAACTGATGTGCAGTCTTCTCATGGGCTAACTTGACTGAACTGAAATGTAAGCGGTAGCATAGTACTTCTCACGGTAAAATAATATAAATTACATTATGCGCGTGCCTGAACACAACTTTATAGTTCCTGAGTCGAATATTCAACAGCTCGATCTGATTCTGAAAAAAAAAAAAAAAAAAAGCCAGTTTAGGAGCTATCATTCTCTCAGGAAAAAATTTCAGAAACTGAAACGGAAATGGAATTTTGTCGTCGGATAAATAAGACGTCACATGCTCACCCGACTGGAGTGTAATCCTGAGGACAAATTGTTAGGGAAACATACATGCAACATTGAACCCTATGCGATATACAGGGTGGAAAGTGAATTGCGGAAAAGCTCGCGGGTACAGGTAGCTAGGCCTAAATCAAGAATAATGAGTAATAGGAATCACGCCTCTATTATCAATAGTATGGGCGTACTACCACCGTGAAATTTGTGTAAATGAACATGTAAACTGACGATAATTCAACAACCACTACAAATGGAACGCTAACCTTCCGGATTCGGATGCATGACAACACGTATGCTGGGAATAGCGTGTGTAAGTCATCCCATCCCATGCTTTGGAAACATGGGGTCGCCTCTGTAATTATGCATGTATTATTGTACATGTATGCCTGTAGCTGCCCATCCTAGTGCATAAAGAACCGAAATGATATACGGAACATGTAAGGTACACTTGTCCGAACACGCTCAGACAAACCGTTTCTGCGATACAGGCACTCAAATGTCTGAGCATTATGGCAACGCCGACAGGTAGGCAACCCGTGTAGCACATACGTGAAGGCGCTACTGCAGATGTTTGCAATGAATCCCATATTAATCTCGCGCGCCGCGTCGGTGTGAGTCATTCGTTTGTACGACCATATTTCATGGCGGTGTGCTGTAATAAATATCAGTACAGTCCCTTACAGTACGTAATTGAAGGTGATCAACTTCGCCGTCTTTACATAGTACTGTCGCTGGATGCTGACGGCACTTCAACAAAACCCGGACATTGTGAGTCACATGTAGTGGTCTGATGAGTGTCATTTTACCAAAGAAAGCATGTACTTAATTGGCACAACACCACCAGACTGCATGTTGCTGTAAAGCATGCAACCAACAGTGCATACCTGTGTTGAGATAGATAGAGGGCAATTTCAACACCTTTTGTTTATAAACTTAAAAGGCGTAATTAAGACTGTTTCTTATAAGGTAAATACAAGTATGTAATCACTGTCGTGTTATGTGCTGGTATGTATACATTGTAGCTCCTGTGTTTCTAGCAATATTAAACAGCTAAACATGATTTGTTTTACTGCATTACACGTACCACTATAGACGTCCTGCCTGCGCCCCTACATACAAGTACCCCCTTTCTCATTGCGTGTTGTCATGTGTGTTGCATACCTCTCGGTAATAAAGTTGTACATCGTTACTGTTCCTCGGAAGCATGTCACAATGTACGTGAAACACCAATTGCCTACCTGTCGGCATTACCACAATGCTCCGTCTTTGAGTGCCTGATGTATCTCAGAAACGGTTTGTCTGAGCGTGTTCGAACAAGTGCACCTTTATTGTTCCGTATATCATTCCGGTTCTTTATTCGCTAGGATGGGCAGTTACAGGCGTACGTGTACAATAATACATGCATAATAACAGAGGTGACCCCATGTTTCCAACGTATGGGACGGGATGATGTTCACACTTTATTCCCAGCATACGTGTAGTCATGCATCTGAATTGAATTCGGAAAGTAAGCGTTCCATTTGTACTGGTTGTTGAAATATCGTCACTTGACATGTTCATTAACACAAATTTCATGATGGTATTACGACCATACTATTGATAATAGAGGCGTGTTTCCTGTACTCATTATTCATTATTTAGGTTTGGCTACCTGTACCCTCAAGCATTTCCACGATTTACTTTCCACCCTGCGTAAGGGTGGCAGACAGCCTCGAAGATGGAAACTAAAAACGTGCAAATGTACCATTAAATAACAAGCAAATGGCATTACGAAACTGATACGTCATGCGCGACAGTCTTTCAGGCTGCCTACCCCTTAGGCAATAAAATATCAATTTCCAAGTAAAAATGTGATTTCTGTGAAAACGGTTAGGATTAGAATTTACTACCAATGCGATCTTTTCTATTAATTATTACATGCTGATTATTTACATGTCACTTTAAACCGCAATAACGAATGGTCTCAAAAATTTCTAAGCGCTAGGGAGTATCCAACCACCATTTAATGTACGAAGGGGTCTACTTTCTATAACATTATTTTCTATGGTTACTTGTGTTCACAAAATTTAGATTCTTTTATGACATTTGTGTGTCAATTTTGTCTTGAATTTAAAAGTTTCGATTCTCCACATGTTGAGGCCATCCAGCACCCACATGAATAACATTAGGCCCAATGTTGCATATATGAAGAGAAGTGAAGAGATTTGTGGTCAGCGCTTAACATCGAGGTCATCAGCGCTAGTGAGGGGTGACATGAGGTGAGTATGAAGCAGCACCGGAATGAATGGGCGGGGAAAACGGGAGATCCCAGAGAAAACCCACCGACCAGCGGCATCGTCCGACACGATACCCTCATGTGAAAATCCGGGGACCGACTTCGCCGGGAATCGAACCCGGATCGCCTTGGTGGAAAGCGAGAGGTCTGGCCCCTCGGCCACCGCGGTATTTATTGCATATATGTTTTCCTAGTTACTTCTCTTGGGGATTACACTCCCACTAGGTTTACATATGTGTACGACTCATCTTGTATAGCAGCAATTAATCTTTATATTTTTAAACAGTCATAGTGAACGCAAAAAGGATGTTTTTTTTATAAAAATAACTTTTTCCCGGCGCACTGCAAATCTACGACAAAATCTAATTTGAATTTTTAAATAACGTGACATGGCACAGCTTACAAAATTGTAGGTTTTACTATAGTCAGCATAGTCAGTAATATGAAACAGTCACAATGCGTTCTTTTTTATAGCTGTAAAAGCAAATGAAATAATAAAAATGTACGGCATTCATCCTTCTCATGTTAAATTTGTGTTTTTTCTTATAAATCAAGTAAACGAGATATTGTTTTCTGTGTTCCACGTTGAAAGGGGGCAAAGTTCGTCGTTTCAATCTCTTTTAAAATCTATATGAAGAGACAGAGACATTTGGTTAAAATAATTTGGCACAAAATTGTTTCAATGTCTTTCATGCGCAATTGAAGTTTTGCTCCGTGGTCAATGCTTAGATGTTTTCAAAAATGAAAGACGTGTGGGGACGCAGTAACCTGGTTCTGATTGGCATGGTCAAATAAGCGATGCCGATAACAGCCAAGCAGAGCAGCAGATGTGCATGTAAGGCATTAAAACAAGTGCGCGCGTAATTGGCAGAGGTACGTGAAATTCACGGATTCGTTTCAGGACGAGCTGGAATTCAAATGCATGTGAATTTTGGTCACTTTTCGGTTAGCCTACCAGATACGTCCTTGAAAACTCTCGGCCAATAACACATTTTAAATAAAAAGTGGAATAAATTGCACTTAACGTGTTACAGGCTAACAGCGATTACTCACAGGTTTGACAGCGAATGAACGGATAACACGAGCTGGAATATGCATAGGATTGTGGAGTCTAGCTGACAGGTCATTGAATCCTCGAATTTCACGTACCACAAGTAATTAGTTTCACCAAAACTCAAAGGCTCTTTCCATACGGTGTGGTTCGGTTACTTGTGTCAAAATATTATTCGCTTCCATTTCACTTATTTCTTGTTAGCCGTTTCACGTTACAAAATTTTGAAGATATTTATATTGCAACAATTTCAGAAAATCGAGTAAACTTCTACTTATGTACTGTCCTACCAAAAATTTTGATAATTCCGTGAATAAGAAGCCATCGGTAAAAAAAACGAATACATACAATGTGACCAATCCCCCTTGATAAAGTTACGTTGTCAGGCGGTATGTAACATAACCGCGACCCTGAAGTCAGTGGTTGATGTGTGTTGAAAGTCGGAAATTATATAACTATCACGTGGCCGAAAAGTACTTATATATGAATTTATTTGTGTTTCTTATTCAGAAAACAACCGCATAATAAACACGCCACGCGAATTCGGTGATAAAATAAAGACGTAAATGTACGTGGCAAAACGCCGTACGACAACAATTTACGTGTATAATGTGGCAACATTGCTCGGAGATAGTCCCCTCTTACACAATAATGTTTGGACTGCTCGGGATTTTAACCTGTACCCATAATATGCATGTCAGAATATTAGTAGTAATATAAGTGATATATATGTGGAGCGCAAAAGGGGACTAATGACAGTACTATGATGCCACATTTGGCATATAAAATGTCATCGTACAACATTATGCCACAAACATTTTCGACTCCAATTTATCTCGGAATTTGTGTGGTCTGCTTATTATGCAAGGGTTTATGGACATTCTGTATAAACATGTGTATTAAGAACGTTGAGATCACCGAAGCCAGAAAATACCGGAAGGAAGCTGGCATAACAGACTCAGATATTATACAAGACAGACAAACACTGAATCACGAAATACTCAAATGGAAAGTGAGCCAAGAGGTCGAAAAATTCAAGAAAGGAAGAACTTCATCAGAAAGAAGGGAAAAAAATGCATGGTGAAAATATGAAAGTATTGTGTCGCTTGAGAAATCATCACAACTACTGGACGCTTTGTGTGGTCCTTTAGTTATCTACACGTGTAAAATTACACTTATACAGGTTGTTTTTTAAAATAATTTCATACCCCGGAGATCGTTAATTAACACCCTTTCATACATATATAAGACTTACTATTTTTTTAATTTCTTCTACGGCGTGCAATAGAAGTTGCGCACACACAGCAAAGTGTTTTTATTGCCGTTCTGTTGGATTTCAACACCAAAGCAGAACTTTTCTTTATTGCGACTTGTGTCTCGGAGATCCACCGGCCGTGTGGGAGTATTACACGGGAATTCGTGACAGATGACCGCGTACCCAGACAGACCTACACGCGAGTCGCGGTGTGAGCTTTACAGCCCGGGCTTGAGTCTGGTCTTCTCAGACCTCTTCATTTCGTCGAGGTTCGCCGATGATATTTTTAAATAAAACACGCACCTTCCCCCCTTCCTTTTCCATTCACGGAGCTGTTTTCCTCCGAAACGCCGACAAATCCCGCTCGTCTCCGCTGGGAGTTCAACGTGTTCGACGGGGCGCGCGTGGGTCGCGGCAGCATGCGACATCCTCCCAACGAGAAGAAACGAATTTATTCCCCGGCCATCCTCCGGTCATCAGATAAACGATCTGGGGTCGAGGGCATGGTGTCGTGGAAGTTGGGGAGGGGGGGTTCCCGTAGTCGAGGGTTTCTCCGCGCGACTTCTCCCGTATCGGAACTCATCCGTAACTCCGTAAAAGGCCTCGCGCCGGGCGCCTGTAACGACGATGATTATTCCGTCGTCCTGTCTCTTGGCCTGACCCCCCCCTCCCCCCTGACATCCTGTAGACCATCTTTCGCGCAGCTATTCGCCGACCACGAGTGATCGCCAGAAGACCCCCTGTCGCGACCGAGAGATAGAGAGGGAGGTCACAAGTGAGTGACCAGAAAGATTTCTCCCAGCGAACACGCGTGCGGTTTGTGTTGGCGAACCTGTATCTCCTACCCCTCCCACCCCTCTTGGTCCTTTGCACAACCACGCGACAGTCACTTCATCACGGAAAATTATTGGCGGGTGGGAGGGGGAAGAGAACCGTCGAAAGATGGCGTCTTGATTGCTTGTCCAATGACGTCAAAACAAGTTGCGCACTGCACAGAGAAGGTTTTGTACAGTAAACCATTCGTTATATCGCACCCCCATGTAAAATTTAGGATAGTTTTCTCTGTCTTATACAACACTAACACAACCAATAAATGCATTCCAAACATTAAAAAAAAGTTTATTTCAATTTTTTTTTTTCAAAATAACAGTAATTATTAGTGCTAGGACTAACATTTCTAGCATTTATGTTGTATGAGAAAAAACAAGAAATGTTATGTTTCACTGTAACAACAACATATTTTGTGGTATATTGTCACCATCTAAATATTTGTAAGTATGTATGTAGATACAAATGCATTTATCTCAAACTGGCGTATTTTGAGATATGTTGGTATTGCATTGGGGGTGCGTTATATTATGGGTAGAAGCTAAAATTGCAAGCAGTCCAACATGATTCTAAGTTTACTTGACGTAACAGTTATAAAATAATACCTGGGATTGGAGTACAAGATGGGACTTTATCCGTTCAGGTTTGCCACCCTGTGCACGTAAAACATTTTGCCACTGACATTTTCGTCTCCAATTTAGCCCAGTATTTGCGTGGTGTACTAATTATGCAGCTGTTTCTGGACAGACTGTACATTGTTGACTACCCAAACATTATTTTCTCTGTGTGGCGTTCCGAACATCACATTGTAAGAATGGAGGAAAAATATTTCTTGACCTTTCCAGGGCCATTTACGTAACAAAAGTGATGTCTGAGATATTCTAGAGAGAGCTAATAATTTTGTAGAATGTTCTAAGCTAACCCAGGCCTCCCCCTTCCCCATTAGTTGCGCCCACGTATTTACGCAAACCTAAATTCCGTACTACAATTCGGATATACTCTGTTTCGTAAACGTTGGTCGGCGGGTTTTCTCGGGGATCTCCCGTTTCTCCCGTCCTTTCATTCCGGCGCTGCTCTACATTCACCTCATATCATCTCTCATTAGCGCTGAAGACCTCGATGTTAAGCGCTGACCAAAATCTCTCACTCACCCACTCTCACTCTGTTTGGTATAAATTTAACAGCTACTAATGAGCAATAACTGTTAATATTTTGTAACATATTTCACAATGCAAAATAAATTTTACAGCACAAACGGTGAACTTGACATCTCAGGTAAATTTTAAAACAGAAAATATCTTGCATTGTGACACATATTGCAATAGTTACTGCCCATACGTAACTGTAAAATTTTACTGAAGTTACACTTAACAGAGTCAAGGCGTTGCTACACAGAGCTGAAGCTAACTGCCGTTTTGCTGCTGATGCCGACTTCCAGTACATGTCGTCTGTTCTTTGTGTGCCACGATGAATGCTGTTTCCCTGCTGATGAGTTTAGTTCCTCATAAATGTTATAGGTATCAGTTCAATCGCTTATGCGCTTGACTGGTTAATTCGTGTCCTTTATTTAGAGTAATTAATCGTTTAAATTACCACAATTTTTTGCATAACCAATTCTAAATTTCTTTTTGTCAAATGAACTTCCATTACAAAATTTACAAAAAAAGTTATTTTGGTGATTGTTTTAACTGCGGCATTGAGAAGAATTTTTTTTTTGCAGAACTATTTCCCGACTGAAAATTTTAATATGCTCTGTTTATACATCGCAACACATAAAATAAAAATAATAATAAGCATATGTTATTCAACTTGGTACGTAGTTTAACAGTCAGCTCCTTTACTTCAAACAACTTCTAGGCTAGTTTACAAAATAATCTACTACAACGTCTCAGGTAGGTAGTAAGTGTTGCTTCCATGACGTTCGGTCAATAGAACGGACATATATAAATCAATTTTGGTAGCCCAATCGGAGAAAACGTACGTTCGAGCGGTTGCCAACACTCTAAGGCAATAGCCGGTAGTTGTACTGTGAATTTAAAATTTTTTTTTAAAGCAAAAAAAAATTTGTTTCGAAGAATCTTTCGTTGTTTTGTCACAAATATATCATAATTTGTACCCAAAATGTTTGGTAGTAATAAATCGTATACTTTTTTATATTTTTGCACCCAAATGACTACCAATTTTGTAATGAAAATATGCCAATATCAATCAAAAAAATTGTTTGCAGAATGTCTGTGATTTATTTTGCAAAACGTCTACACAGAATTGCTCGTAGTCTTGAATTTTTTTTCAAAGCATTCCTGTAGTAAATGTGTGATTTCTTTCTTTTTGTTTGCACCAATGTAAATAAAACTATCTATTATAGTCGGACTCGTAACACCCACCCAACACACGAGTTTCATTAGGTCGCGCCACGCCGTGGTGTGTGTGTGGCCTGCAGGATCGATGACGTGTACGGCATGGCTCTATGCAAATTGGTGAAGGCAGATAAGGCAGCATAAATAACTACCCGTGGTAAACGCTTCTATCCGTGCACCGAAGAGGGTCAGTTAACGAGGCATGATCTGGAACTGAAATGATCAGTTACACCCAACGATTCAATTTCTCGTTTGACGTGGACGAACGAAAAGGAATGGACAAAGAGCTCTCATTATTTTTTAATGTCATCGACATGAGACTGGATACTGCAACGGGAGAAAAGATCGTGTATGGAATTCATGCCCATTTCGTTGGTAAAATGCGTGGCTGAATATCAGTGTGCAGAACAAACCTGTGGAGCGCATATCTAACTGATGGGTTCTGATCGTATATATCAATGTACCAAATGGACTCGGATCGGTTGTGAACTTAAACGGGAATCTCAACATTCACGCTGAACTTTCCATTTACAAAAAAAAAAAAAAAAAAAAAAAAAAAAACACTATTATCATTGAAGTTACTACAGTCGTTTATATCGTTCCAATACTCTTACGAAACCTTACGGATTTAGTTACAAAATTTTATGTACACTTAACCTGAAAACTCTAAATGGTAATGTATAGTTACGATTTTAAAATAGTGATTTATTGTTCTCGTTTTAATTACTGCTCGTATTTTACGGAGTTGTGAGTCTTTAGCAAAATAAAGTACACGTCAAAGAGTTGTAGTTACATATTTAAAGATCATGCTCTTTTCTTTATACTTTTAGCGTTTTTTTTTTTACTCCTAAACGAGAGCAGATATCAAAAATCTTTTTCGCAGATTTGTTTGTTTAAAATCGTCTTCTCCATGTTGGCTGATTTTATCAAGGCAGTGAATACTATTGTTTTAGCTGATTATGTAACCAAGGAAATTCTGGTTAGTTGACTTTTTAGTCGAAAATGTATAGTTTCTTGTTTTTAAAAAATATATATATCACAGCAAAAATAATTTTTAACAAAACTGCCAAACAAATGTTTGATATGTGCGTTCGTTTAAACTTACAAACATTACTACCGTAAAAACATTAGAAACGAGAGAGCATGGTGCTAATAAACAGCAGAAAATAACAACAACAAAAAACGTTATTTCAGCATTACTTTTGGTGCCCTCCTTAATATAATGGTTGAAGAAGTGCGACAGTTTATGCAAAGCAATTACTCTTATTATTTCAGATAAGTGCATAGAAAACAATCTCAAGTGCACGTTGCACTTGCATTTCGAAGGATCCGGGTTCGATTACCGGCTCTGTCCATCATGATTTCGGTTTTCCATTGTTTCCCGAAATCGTTCCTTGTGAATGATAGTATGGTTCGTTAACTATGTCCGTCGTTTGTTCGTCTCATCTTTTCTTCTAGTTTCCACTTTCAGTCTGCCTGAATACGGAAACTGACGTCAACTCGCGAATAGCTCGTCTCAGAAAATGTTATGTGTTTGTCTGTGGTTTCGTCGTTATTTCATCTAGACCACGGTCTTAGAAGTACAGGTCTGGACACTCACCTACTATTCAATGTTTTATCTTTGACCCCCTAGGGACAGAATGAAACTGCTGGCGCCACTATCGCAGTGCTGCTGTTGTAAAGAGAAGTTCGTTATTTTAATCAAAACTTAAGTGTTTAAAAATATTCTGGTTAAATTTCTAATATTTGTAATTCAAAAATATAGTACTTTAAATATTGGAATAATAATTACTAGCAAGATTGTGCTAGTGGTGTCACCATTTTTATTCACATTTACGTATAAAAAAGGAACTTAAATCAGTCATAATGGGGTAAATATTTTATAGCAATGTCCAGACCTGAACTTCGAAGTCCGTATTCTAGACCTGTGTTTCTGACTCGGATTTTCGGTCATCCAGATTTGTGTAAAACATTGTATTTGCCTTAGTTTCTTTGTTGTTTCACTTTGTTATTTATTTTGTTTTGTACTTAAATGTTTCGCTTATTTGTATTTTCCTTGATTGGACCCAATTCCTCTTTAAATATTTTTGGCGTTATTGTTTATGGACTGTTGACTAACAGAGTTTTTTTTTCTTTTTTTCTGTTAATACATAGCACTGCAATGGCATATGTCCATAAAATACCGCTAAATCATTAATTCCTATTACAAAAATCTTTCAAAAGCAGTATTAGCAGCTGTCGTTTCAGTAAATCACAAACATTGAAATTAATTTTTAATATTTTAAGTATAAAATACAGTAAAATTTTAAATAAGGCAGCATTTCTCAAGAAATATGAAACACTTACCCTCAAAACACATGCGTTTACAGTAAAAGAATATTTAAAAAAAACTTGTTTACAGTCAAAACAATTATTATCAGTCTAAGCACTGAAACAATAATGTCGCAGGTCATTGAAGTGGTCTAATTTTCCAAATAAGGAAGGGAATAGAAAGACACATTTTTCTTATGAACAGATTGTTTATGAGAAACAAATTAGCCATCTAAGGTCTTTTACGGTTTGCTAAATATTTCGTACTTTTAAAAAATATTCTGATCGACTGTTGGCAAGTTCTTTTTTTGTGTGTGATTTTAAGAAATTGTTGTAAAATGTACAAGAATTAAGTTGTAAATACACGAACACCATTTATAATGATACAATATTGTTTCTAAATGTACAGGCATATTTTATTATTTCCAAGCATTTCCTGTAAATTTTAAAATTTATTTGTAATCTTGCAATTTATTTGGAATCAGTTTCCAAAAATGTTTTTTGTAATGACCAAAATTTTTTACAGTGTTCTCCTCATTTAAACTTCATTCCTTACAAGATCGACTGAAATATCCGTGGTTTTGAAGTCAATTGGAGGTTTTCTCTAACTTCGTCACTAGTAAACATTTTGCCAAGGTACTTTTTGTTCAGTGTACATGTATGCACCAGGATAAAGCGTACGAAGTTTTGGTGTTAAAGAGTGTACGAAAATAAAGTCACTCTGAACAAATAATTGTTCAAAGAGCTGCAAAAGTGTTTCCATAGTGGCTATAATTCATAGTAATATTTATTTTTGAAGTTAAGGATTTAGCATTGCTTTAAGTACGACACTATCTTGGTAAGAATACTCGACCTTACGCTTACTGTATGTGTGATGAGACAAGAGGTATAAATTGTTCAACATCAGTTCATTACTATTTATCACGGATACACAAGAATTTAACTAACGATCTTAAGTCACGTAAATTTCCAAATGTTGTTTTAACACAAATCTTGATTGAAGCTGAAATATCCCTTAAAGTAACTAACAGAACTGAATTGTTATAATTCATTCGGTTTCAGAGTAACAGACATTTGGAAGAATGTGTACAGTATAAGCTTTTAAGTCTCCTATAGTTTGACTTTATCAGAAGTTAAAAAATTAAAATGTATCCGGACTTAGTAAAAAAAAACTTATATTATTTCATGGCGATATAATGACATAAATTGATATTTTTATCTGTTGGCTTAGGTTCGCCTAATTTGGTTTACACTCTCAACATTTGTTTTTAATTGAAAAGTTTAGCAGGTGTGTGTATATATGTAAGTACATATTTATACACCTATACATATTTATACTATATACCGTAGAGCGGGGTGAGATTAAGCCAAGTGGTGTGAGATTGTGACAAACTAATTTTATAAGTTTATACATACCGATAATTAATTCATAGAACAAAAATAATTTAAAATAAAAACGTATGTATAAAGTCCTGAATAGTAAATCAAATTTCATTACATGTTAACATGGTATGATATCTCGATTTAAAATTACCTAAGGAAAGTGGATCGGTTTTACATAATCTGCATTTGTTTTGTAAAATTTTCGGTTCCCTGATCTTTACGAGTTAAAATGTAGAAACACCCATTTTCTTAACATCAAACAAGGATATTTTCTTCCAGCTGTTTGAATTTAAGAAATAATGTTAAATAGTAAAATAAACTTTTCTTTCGGGTTCATAGATTTTCTTCGAAACTTTATTGATCACATTTTTTCAAAGTGCAAAAAATAATAATTTTTTTAACGTATGGTTGGTCTTGTAAAATTATAATACTACCTTTACAGAAAAAAATGCTGCTGAACGTCTTTCGCTCCAAAACAATTCTTTCTTACATTTGCTATAAACAATAAAAAAAGTTTCCTTTGCGACAGCTGTTTACGAATTACCGTACTGTAAAAATGAATTATTTTGTATCTATCATAAAATCCCCATTAGGTTAAAAATTACAGTTTCAAAGAAAATGCATTTGAACAAACGGTACTCAAAATAAAATTTCGTGATGTACACCACCGCAGAAAAAATGTTTGCATTTGTTTATTTGCTTATTTTTAATTTTTCTTATGTGAAATGTAAATTTCAATAAATCATTTTTGAAATCGGCTATGAAACATATATGAATAAGTGTTTCTAAACTTATAAGGGTTTCTAAATTAAGTTTCACGTATAATATTTGCAAGATTTATTTTTACGGGCAAAGTTGCAATCATTGTTTATTTTCTAACTGTCGTTTTTTTTTGTCGGAGTATTAGATTCAACACACCAAATTAGTAAACATCAACCCGTATTTCGTGATTATTCACTCACTTTCAAGTTTTAAGACGAAAATTAAGGATTATTTATTGATTACAATCGCTTTATTTCATTATTTAATAACTTTGAAACTGTCCTGTAAGGAAGCAGGGAAAAACACGCTTTAGGTTGAAATACTGATCCTTGGAAGTAATGTTTGATGTTTCAGTGAGTGTATTAGGTTGGTAGTGGAAGACTGGCAGTTTGGCAACAGGGTAGCTGGCAAGGAGGCAGAGTGCGTATGGGCAGAGAGTAGTAGGTGGATCATGACAGACGATGTAAACATGTAATTATGGAGGTACGTAATAAATTAAATGCAATAGATTTAAGTTTCAAGATGTCTTATTATTAACCTACATCAATGTGTCTTGTTTGGTTGCAGGCCTGGAATGTCCGAGCGTGGTGGAGCAGTGGCAAAACTATTGCCTCACAGGGGAGATCACAGGATCAATTCACGGCTTAGGCTATCCTGATTTCGGTGTGCCAGCGTTAAAAGAAATCAGTCCAGGATGGTTCCTTTGTGCTTACCTTGACAGACTTCCTCCCCTTTTTCCAACTCGTATCTCTAGCAATATATTTCGTAGTTCCTGGGAACTAAAAGGAATGCTTTTACGTACAGTAACTTCGGTAAATTTTGACAGTTCTGGAAGTATTAAAATCAGTCGACTTTTTTCTTGCTTCAAAAATTAAGTCGCGGTGTCCATCTAGCCATTTTTAAAAAGAAAAATAATGTTTCGTGTCGTTACACACATGAAAATATCTAAATCATAATTGGATGGTGTCATGCATCAGAAGATTACGCACCAATTATAATGCAACAGTAAAACATGCTAAGACACTTTCACATTTGAAACAATCTTACAAAAAAATTTGGTACTAGAAAGTCAATATTTATAACAGTGTGTAGGGCTAAAATACTTTTTCTGTAACTGACTCATAGCTGAAGAATATTTAAACATATGTAACAATTGGCACATAATCTAGAGATAAATAACACAGTCCAGTTTACATTAGAACGGTTGAAAATTGCTGTAGCGAATGAAGAGATTTTGGTCAATTCTATTTACAACTAGGTTTAATCGCTGGCGAAGGATTACATGATGTGAAGAGTAACGAAATATCTCCGAGAAAACCCGCAAACCAGCGAAGTACGTTTCCCATACATGAAAATCCGGAAACCAACCCCACCGGGAATTGAACCCGGATCCCCTCGGTGGGAAGCAAATGCTCTAATCACTGGGCCAACCAAGTCATAGGAAACAGTATGCTACTACTCGACCACAACGACTAGTCCTCCCGTGAGGGGGAGAAGCGTGGCGGTAGTTGTAGGTAGACACGTCAAAGGTAGGGGAAATGTACTGCGCCTGACATTAGTTCATGGCACACGGTCAGTGGAGACGTAGTGGCGAAAACCGAGCCAGCTGCCTGTGTCACATTATTATGGCCGGTGTTGTTGTGCGCCACACCAGTTGCGCTCGGTGGTCAAGGACAACACAGCGGTAGTTCGCATTTTTCCCGCGGGACTAGTGGTCGTGGTCGAGTAGTAGTTATTTGGCTGAACAGCGCCTAGATGGATCAAAATCAAGTCCCAGGAGCCAGTGGAAAAGTTGGTCTGTCGTGTGAGCTAGGCTTTAACACCTCGGCCGACTGGACGCATATTAACTCAACGCGCGATCTATCAAATTAACTGCCTGGGCCACTTCGGGGAACGGCCGTCTTGAGTAATTGACCGGCCCCCGGGCAAGACGGCCCCCTGAGCAAGACGTATGGCCTGTTACGTCTCGTAGACGCGGTGAGTGCTTCCTCTCCCCGTGACAATCTGTACTCCAGGCAGACTCTTCCATTTCACTTTGTCAGCCATGTCACTCGAGGATACGCCAGGTGGAACACTATAAGTCACAGCGACTTCCATTCCCAGGAATCTGAATGCAGACGGACTATATTACAAACCAAAGCTGTGATAGAAATCCTTAATGCATGTCATTCACCCAAACACTGTTAGGTACATCAACTATACTTTAAACTCGTAAAAAGTAATGTGTAATGTAAGTGCACTCCACGTCTCGTTGACAACGAGGTCACTAGAGAAATTGACACATAAGTTAACACGAAACGAACTGGGAGCCATTCCAAAAATCATCCGGAACGATTTCAGGGAAAGCATGGAAAACCTAGATCATGACGGCCGGAGCCGGAAATCGAACCCGTTTGATCATATCTCCAAGTCCACACTGAAAATATGCTTTGCGGACGCCACAAAGTGATTCGTCAGTATGATCCTTTCTAAATTAACTTGTGGTGACCAAATTACTTAGTAACTCTAGTAGAGTTTTAGAGTGACTAAAAAAATTTGTTAGCGCAACAAACAAATTTGGTGAGATCCATATTTACAAAACATTTTTCTGGCCACCACAGAAGCGTTCCTTTTCCTGTGCACACGTGTTACCGTTGTTTCAACTTGCTCGACGACAAGTTATGGGTAAAGTTATCCTAACGTCTAATATGTTGAGGTTAGTTTTTCGATGAATATAATGGTAAACTAACCTTAAAGGAGTTCGAAAATAAGTCACTTTTGCAGTTGCTATACGAATGGTTAGATTTGTTACCATGCCAACCTGGTATCTTATGTATTAATTTTACATTGTCGTGTAAAAATTATTGTAGTAGTGCTATAACAGGTGTTGAGGTATACATTGTACGATTATTTATTTTCAATATGGATACCGGTTACACGAAAGATCATGCTCACGAAAAATTTAGATCAATTACGTGAATCAAGTACGACACTCCATTAATTATTGGCCGCATGTCTTTGGTAGGAATTTTTTCTCGTTTGACTATGCCAACTGAGTAACTGTACTGACACAGTAAATGCCGGTGGTTCGCAGGTAGAACCCATCCAGTCCAGTATTTTCTTGGTTTTTGGGTATCAGCTGCTTAGCTATTATCTTATCTTTCGACTTTTCGGCAGTTGTTGAAACGGACATATTAAGTTTGTCTGTTGAATTCTTCTTCTTCTGTGGAAATGACGCAGAGGTTGCGTAAGAGTGAGGGTAGACTAATGCTTCCTTAAGGTAAATATCAATAATACGATATTTTATGTGCTTCTGATGAGATTCGGGAGTTGATTTGCTGGATATGTACATTATTAATTTTATTCTTTTACAAACACATGAAGGAATGTGCATGTTTAAGTGTAAATATTGAGTTGTTGGCTGTGAACAGAAACAACCATTTTTGCTTGTGTAGTTTTGTAAGTAGCAGGAATAATTCTGTAAATAAAATAAAACATTTAAATTTTATCATTTCGATTTATTTTTATAAGTGTTCCATCATGTCAATTTTTTTTTTACCTAACACGACAAGTAGAGAGTAAAATCCGTAGTGCAGTCACGTTAAACAACTAAGACGTAAACAAAATACCCTCGCACACACGCATTACACATACATATACACTGAAAGAAAATTATCGTTGCAGGTACCATAATTATGTTAAAATAGGTACAACAGTTAAGTTTGGTTGTCGGCACTACCGGGATTATTCCAACAACAATATTGGTTTTGTAGAAGTAACAGTAAATTTGTAGATGGATCAAAAGATCCTCTTACTTTTACAGAACATGTTGTTACTTCTACAGAACACGTTGTCGCAGGAGCAATTTATATTGTACCAACTGTACTGAAATGTTGTCCCTATTTTAACGAAATTGTGGTACTTACAACAATAATTTTATTTCAGTGTATAATATAAACGTATATATACATAATGTGTGTATATTAACAATACCTAATTTCTACAAAGCCAAGAACGAAATGAAAAAAGACAGTGTGAATACGCACAACAAAGTTTAATTATTAATTAATTACATATAGTTTTTTCTTAACAGTTTTAAGATACTGGGTTAAATCTGCGGTATACAACTTCTAATATGCTGAGGTGGAATGTTCTCCATAACAATAAAAACAAAATTATGTAAGAATGTGGTTATGTGCGTCCAATATCCAAAATACGTAGGCCTATAACATTCTATGATATGATACCTGGCAGCAAACTCTTTAGAATTGTTTTGATTTACAAATTGTATGGTACCATATGAGTAAAGTTGTATCCGATTATAAAACAGTGCGATTTTAAGATTGTTTTAAAACTACGATATAGAGACGTCTAGAGACTTTATGACGGGTGAGCCTTTATCTGCCGTAAAAATCCTGTGCATTAATATTGGTCTATAACTTTTCTTTTGTAACTGCAGTTCGCATCACTTGTTTTCACTTGTTGTTTGTCAGCTAAGCAACCCTCGTACTTTTGTCGATAAAATCATGCAGTAAAAATTTCTTCGCTGTTGAACGTCTTATGTCGTACTGTCACTATCCATACCTTATTTTTACAGCGTCATCTGGACTTGGAAATTACTATTTTCACGCCCTAACGTGTATGTGTTGCCACTTTAACCTTGGTCGTACATAAACGTGGTTTATACTTGGTTACGAACATGACTTGAAGCAGGCTAGGTTATAAAACGTATGTGATTATGTACTTGTTTAAATATTGTATCCCAGGTTACTTTTATGTCTTTCTGCGCTTTAAGCGTGGGCGATTTGCAACTAAGCAAAGAATACTGCTCACCTGCTGTTACGTATAACAATCACTCTCAGGGAAGCAAGCAGTTTCGCATCTGAACAAGGTTAGTGATCTGGTACTTAAACGGTTGTGCAACAGAAAACATTTATATTACTCCCCTGAGCCAACGACATTATTATACGTGATACGTACTTTGTTGTAGAAGTTTACAGTTAGAATTCATTGTTATTTGCTTCACTAAGCACGCTAACTGAAGTATAGGAATACGTCACTATGAATAAATTATCGTAACTAGGTTAGAACGATTCGGTTATTAATTTTAAAAATGGTTGCACATGGTGCTGTCGGCGAGAATGAACAAAGAAAAAAATATAAGAATTTTGATGCATTGAAGTCTCACAGTCATGTATTACCGTTAAAATGTATGCTAAACTAGAAAATTTAAAAATTTGCTATGTTCTGTTAATAATACAACTGCTTGAAAACTACAAGAAAAGCTGCAACATTCACATGTACTCGAATTTTTATGAAGACATGGTATTCAGGCGGATATTGACAATGTAGAGCCACGATTTTATGGCGAAAAGATTTTTACAACATTTGGCTTCAATGCTTCATGTGCACATATGCAGCTCCGCTACATCGTCTGTGATTGGATGATTTTACTCTCACTCGCCTTGGCAAATTACAGACGTGAGGAGACACAATAATCTTATTCTGAATGGCACAGTCAAATGCGCAACGTGTATGAACAAAGACACACTGCCAGTAATCATGAAGCAGAGCTACCGATGTTCACGAGAGACACTGAAACAAAGTGGGGCAAAAATCTTTTCGCGACAAAATCGTGGCCCTAGTAATTGTTACAAAGTGATGCCGCTGGAAGATGAGATAAAATTGAACGTATTTCATTAATGCAATAATTTCCATAACAGTCGGCTTATATGCCAACCGGTGACACGATGGAATTGCATACGTGAGGATTCGGGTTCGATTCCCAGCTCCGGCCATCCTTATTTCAGTTTTCAATGGTTTCCGGAAATCACTGCGTTCAAATGAAGAAAAATTAATATTTTATATTTGTATGAAATATTGTTAGTGTTGAGTACACTTTCCACTTACAAAAACATTAGCGTAGCCAATTTTACCATAACGGCATTTCAATGTAAAAATATGCATATTTTTACTTCAAACAAAACTTGAAATCAATAAACAATTTGAAATTAATTCACATAACTACATCTCATAAGCTACTGCTTTAAATACGTAAAAACACATTACAAAAAAATTTGTATTTAATTACCAAAATGTTTGTTATATTTAATAATTTTCTTTTAAATACAAATATATTTTATAACGGGTTTTAAAATGCTTCAAACAGTATACCGTGATAGGTAGGCATAGTTTTGATGTGATTTTTTTTATTTCGTTACGTTCACTGGTTGTCAAGTTTCGTATGAAGTAAAAATATGCAAATTTTGACTTTGAATTGCCATTGTGGGAAAATTGGCTGAGATATTTTTTTTTTTTCGTAAGAGGAAAATTTACTCTGAAGTAATGTCTACAAAACTGACTATATTTTATACAAATATAAAATTACGATTTTCCCTCATTTGAACGCCCTTTACAAAAGCCACGGCCGACTCATCTCCCAGCACTGTCATTGTACCAATGACATCGCCATCGACGTGACGTTAAGCCCTTTTACCTTATATATCTTCTGTGTTGGAGATACAGCTCCAAGTATGTAGAGAGTTGGATGACTCACGCCCTGCTGGCAACAGATTGAGGTCGCAATCACAACTCCTGAACGAGCGCTTCGTAGTTGCAACTGCATTGCCAAACACATTAATAGAATTGGAAGCTCGCTTGCCTTCACAGCCCACTCGACAACAAATCCACGCGAGAGAGAGATTACATTTATTTTTTACTCGGTTGCGAAAGGTTATCTCTCCTTCCTCTGTGTTCACATGGGCTACAAGGTCTTCGGCGGACGTACTCACGGAGGTGTTAAAGGGCCAACCTAGATAGACTGCGTTTGTGTGTGTGAGACAGGAGCAGTAAGGTTTCCGTTGACCTATATAGGTAATTCATTATCGCCTCTACGCTCAAGCCACTCAGCTAGCGTGCAATGCTTTACCATTATCCTTTTTACTATGGGACTTAAAGTAGTGACCACATTATTTTATTTGTGGAGTATAGTTCAAAGACCAACGCTTGTTTCTGTAGTTGTGTTTTTCGAATCCCGTTGTTATTTTTCCAGATACAGCAATCTATGAAAGCCATTTTTGGCCTTTTTGAGTGGCCAGAAAATGATGTATATAATAAACGTGCCAACGTTTTAAAACTATAGCGACATAGTTTTAAGTGTGTGTTCACTTAGTGCGTATACAAATGTAATGCGCGTTAGATAGTTTTGTAAAAAAAAAAATAGTCGTAACTTTCTGCAACGCATTTAAAGAGAAGGTAGGCAGGCCCCTTAAGGCAAGTCGATGCCAGTTAAGTGTATCAGCATTTGAGAATACGATTCTGTCACTGTACGTATTTCATTAATATAAAAGTAAAGTTAAAGTAACGAGAGTTGCAAAACCGTTGAGAATCATTTTCCAGAACGGAAGTATTGTGCTTTTAATTATTATATATTTGCCATTAAAACATATAATGTAAATGTTCTGGAAATAATCCCGAATTATATAAACAGTAACCAAATTCGGAAATATTTTGGTGAAAAAGCAACGTTATCTGTTGTAACTTACAGTTCACTTACGAATACTTCACTACGCTTGAATAAATGCACAGACATACTTGTCACGACTGCTTGACCTATAGCCTCGTCGACTCCATCGTGTACGTCTCCATTACGCACAGTGCATTGAAAGCTATCGTACTGTCATATGTTTAAGTCAAATACTGAAGTTATAAATTGTGTCGCCACCTTAAGATAATCCCTGTTCAACCCTATAACACCTATGTTACAAAGAACATACACCTTGAGTCGTATATAACAGGCGAACACAAACTGAAACTTCTACGTCAATAGGAATCGCTTCTTATTTTTTTTTTTTTAACTCAACATTATTTGTTATATTATCACAGTAACCATATTCTCAGGTCGTACATCAAAAATAAACTTTTGTAATTGGAACCATGTATGGGTTTTTAACAATTGAAATGTTGCTACGCATTCACCTTTCCCTTAATCTTTACTCCCAGCCGTCCTTTTAAACAGCTAAAAATCATTAATAAAAGAGAAAATATTTTACTAAGGATGGTGGAGTGATTACTAGCTTAACGAACGAACGTAAAAATTTACGAACGTCTATAGATATCATTAGAATGTTTCTACAAAAATCTTACAAGCCTCTTCAATATTTACATTTACTGCACATTGCAACAAACAAGAGCAGTTAAAATAATTAATTGTTTTTTTTATTTACGCGTGTGTTATTTTACTCTGAAAGTTAATGCCAGCAGGGTAAGACGTTGAAAATAAAAGATTTTGTAGTTCGGTTTTTTGTTGTCTATGGGTCTGTTTTGAACAAAAGCATAATATCTCACATATTCGTACCTGAGGTTTAGTGGAGATACGTGAATGAAACAAGACAATTAGCGTTTTTCATTTCGAATAGTTAGCGCTAGGGCGATTCAGAGGGTATGCTTACGTATTTGGTGGCGGTGGTGTCAGTTAATATTAACCACAAAATAACGGTATGAATAATGGTAATTATTTCACATTATAATCAAAACTGCATCCATACATGCGTACACCGTAAACGTCAGATACCAACCGCTGAAAATGCGCCAACAAAAAATGAAAGCTAACTTCATGACACCAAGCGATCATTCATATATGATGAAATGTGTCTATAAAAGGTGAAAAGTAACATGCTTCAACAGAATGTGATTCATTATTTAGGTTCATTACTAAGGTGATCAGAGCGATTACAACAGCTAATTAAACGGGAATACTGCATACGTTATATCCCATAGAAGGAAGGTACGCGCACAAGGTTGACAATTTTTTTCCACCAGCGTCCGGGAACTAATAACCCCGAAAAACCAGTTTACGTGGGCGATATTCGCGACACCGCGAAAGGCGGTTTGAGACTTGCAATAATCAATTATCGACGGAAGTTCTTGCCGAAATTACACCGTGTCGCGAAAGTGTTCAGCTACATAAATAACGGCACCTTGGAACTTCATGAAACGCACTCAACTATAGAATGTGAATAAATTAAAATCTGCATATTCAGCGTTGTTGTACACTTTCTAGCCAAAGTGGATTTATACTACGAGAGCTGTAAGTCGTTGGAAAATGATAAGTAATTTGAGATATTTTGTAAACAGAATTGATTTAACTATTGTGTAAACGATATTAATAGTTTCTGAGATATTCAATCTCTATTTCCCGTTCATCAAAATAATAGGGGTGGCCACCCTCTTATTGCATTTCATTGTTTTGCGGTTAGAAAAGCTCTCACATTAACTGTATATTATTTTTAAAAAGAAACACATCTGTGGTTTGGGCATAAAGTTTCGTTACAGCCTGCCTGTATATATCTTATTACATACATCATTTAAACTTCAATATTGAATTCACCGATACTGCCTTTGTATAGCAGCGGATGTAGTAGTTACATACTGCCTAAATCAAAACGCGGATTTCAAAATACATGTCATATTACAGTTGGTATTTTCAGTTATCTAAATATTCATGTAAAACGACTTTATCAAATTATCACGAAAGGTGATAGTTCAGTATGTATATTCAGGTGTAAGACGAATCTTTGTATTTTTAATAATTTGTATTTATTTAGTGGTATCATAGAACAACTTCACAACCTTGGTACCCTAAAAATGCGGGAAATGAATGTACAATGGCATATTTAAGGAACTATTACAGTATTCGCCAGAATTAATTTGGGAAAAACCTAAAATCCTGTTTCAGGCTAATCGGGCCAAGAATCGAACATAGATCTTCTCGAATGCGAGATCAGTGTGACCCTTTTTGTTCCACCTCGCCTGTTAAATACCAGGTACACAAAGCGCTCCATTATATCCATAGTAAGTTATTATTTACGAGCTGCAGCACGGCCTCAGGTAAGTGTGTGGTGTACGTAATCTAACGTTAAAAATATTTCCTGATATCTTCAAATTTTAAGAAGTTCGTCTAGGAACAAAATTACACTCCCACGTAACAACTTTCGACCAGTTTGTGAGCGAATATTTTGCCTTAGTTAAATATTCTTATTCCGCTATCTCTAATATGTGAAAGGGCACACATTGTTAAAATAGTAACGTTGGATTGTGAGCGACAGTGGTTTTGTTTGTGCTACGTGTACTGGGCAGTGAGGTAGAAAAGGATATCCAAAAATATTAGTGAATTTTTTTTTTCGATACGTTACCGAAACATTTATTTATTACCGTATACATAATTTAGCACCATTTAGATTTCTCAAAAAAATTATCGGTTTTTTAATGAAAATGAAATAAAAAATACTATTTACCATAATTTGTTATTGGTAAGTTTTATATTAGTATTAATATTAATACGTATATTAATTCTGAAGTGTCGAAAAAGTTTGAATTAAAATGTATTTTTATTTTTGGAAAAAAAATAATTGAGTGCTCTTATTAAATATACTATTGAATCAAACTAGAAAACAACTGAGATTACGTCGCGGGAAACATCTAGTTGGGGAAACAGCTAGTTTGCCGAATGATAAACAACCAATTATTTAAACAAAAAAAATTTTTTTTTAATGTTGCAAGAGTAACTAGCAGGTTAACGTTTTATTTAATTCGTCGTATTGACATAAAACAAGTTTCACTCGTGTCTGCGTCTTAGTTAAACTGCTGAAAGGTCTTACCTTCGGGCTTTGTTGACTTTCAACTTTAATGAAGAATTAAATGTTTGCACAAACAATATTATCAGTTTCATAAAGTAATTGAATGTAATTTCGATGGTGGGAAACGATATTTCAAATTGTAGCTAAATACGTTAATTGTCTTAGAATTTGATTTACCTTTTTTAAATTACTAATTTATGTGTAAAATTCCCGTTGTTTACTATTCCACTGTTATTTATGTCACAACAAAAAAAACTATGAATTACGTACTCATATACACACGTGCGCACACATACAGACACACACAAACACACACATATATATGTATATATATCACGTAATTTTCTGTAATTTTCGGCCTTTTCAAAATTTATTTCTGTCACTGTCCTATCATGTTCTGTATCTGAAATTAAAACGTTCACACCACGGTACCACACTGTAATATACATGTCGTTGAGGATATACATTATCAGTAAATCACGTAGACGTGTTTTATTTCTAATTGAAAATATAGTGGTGACTTCAAAACACATTGAGACGTAAAACAAATTGCATCTCTGAAACAATGTTAAAGAGTCCTTACAACAATTCATAGCTCCTGGACAGGGAAAGCACAGGACTTGCCAACACATTAATATTCAGATTACAATCAGCTGTTCTACGTTATATTTATTCGGCCGGCGGTTCTCACACAAGAGAACTTCAAAAGTCGTGCTGTCCGTGTTGCCTAACGGGTAAAGATGCCATCTACTTTGTTCCCTGCGAGAAAGAACTTCACATCGAGTTTGTTATTGACCACTGGCGAGGCAGTCGCACGCTCTCCCCAGGTCAGGGGTCACTGGTGGCTACCGGCTTAGGTACAGTAGTGGTCACATAACTGTAACCGTATCTACACCAGCGATAACAAAATATGGGCCTAGGTACAATGGTGTTAACAACCTTTAAGGCTCAGTTTCAGTCGCCATATTGAATTTTATTATTTTTCGCTTTTTCTGAGTTTTGAGAAGAAAAATGTTAAATCGGCGACTTTACCTCAAAATTTTATTTACCTTTAGCTACAATACAAGCGTGGCAATAGAGTTAGTAATGTATAGTTAGGTCGCAATTTGTGGGGCAAATAATGAATATAAAAAATTTATCACACTGATTGCGGCGTAATTATAAGTTAACGGCTAAATCGCAAGGTCTGCACTGTAGCTAAACGTAAATAGAATTTGAGGTATACTCGCATATTTAACATTTTTCTTCTTAGAATTAAAAATAAAAAAGCTAAAAATAATGAAATTCATTATGGCAACTGAAACCGAGCCTTAAATGTTTATACGTCACTGACACTAGCAACAAAATATGGGAGTTTGTGTAAAGGGGCGTTATACAACCGTTGATTACGTCTACATCATTGGTAACAAAATTTGTGTCTATTTACAGTTGCAGACACACAATCATGGACCGCGTCTACCTCACTGGCAACAAACTGTGGGTCTAGGTACGATGGTGTGAACAACCTTTAATTGGATATACATCACTGGCACTGACAACAAAATATGGGAGTTTGTTTAAAGAGGCGTTATACAACCGTTGATTGCGTCTACCTCACTGGTATAAAAATATGTGTCTATGTACAGTTGCAGACACACAACCATGGACCGCGTCTACCTCACTGGCAACGAACTATGGGTCTTGGTAGAATGCTGGTCACATAACTGTTGATAGCGTCTACATCACTGACAAACGGAATATGGGAGTATACATACAGTGGTGGTAACAACCTTTTATAGAGACTACATCATTGGTAACAGAATGCGGGTCTAGGTACAGTGGCAGTTGTCTCTACAACTGGCAACAAAAAACTGTTCTAGGCGCAGAAACGGTTACACAACCGTAACAAAATATGGGTCTAGATACAATAGTGCTCACACAACCTCTGATAGCGTCTATCTCAAGGAAAAAGTGCGAGTTTAGTTACATCGGTCACACGACCGTTGACAGCGTCCATTTAACTGTTAACAAAATATGTGACTAGGTTCAGTGTCTTGTCACACGACTGTAGACCGTGTCTAAATCATCGGTAACAAAGTATGGGTCTAGATACGGAAATGGTCACACAACTGTGGACCGCATCTACATCACTGATAACGACAGATGTATCTAGGTACAGTAACGTTCACACAGCAGTGGTACATCACTGGTAACAAAGTATGGGAGTTTGTGTACACTGGTAGTTGCACGACCATTGATAGCGTCTACATATCTGGCAACATATTACAGCTATAGCTACATTTCATAGTAATACCATATTTGAATACGTCTACATTATTGTTAACAAAATATGGGAGTTCGTGTACAGCGGTGGACACACAACAGTTGATTGCTTCTGCATAGCTGGTAACAAAATATGGTTCTTGGTACAGTGGCGATTACATAACTGAAGACCACGTTTACATCATTAGTAGCTGCAAATAGATCTCATTACAGTGTAACGGTCACGAAACCGTGGTTCGCGTCTTCACCGTGGGTAATAAAATATATGTGAACACACAATCGTGGACAGCGCCTGCGTTGTTAGTAACCAAATATAGGTTTGTGTTTTGAACGAGATTCCTTTGATACAAAACCTTACTTTTTTTTTATTTACTTCATTTACTTGATGGTTTGTGCGTCTGGTTTTTATTTCTTCGTCGTGGCTACACACATTATGTATGTTAATAACTGTCAATATCGCCCTCCTAATTTTTCTATTTCTTCGTGCCTAGTTCTTTCGTTTTTATTTTGGGTTTCGCTGTGACTTACTAGCAATGACGTATATCCATATACAATTTTTTTTTTTGGGAAATACAGTAGATGTTAATTTTTCGTTGCCATAATTTGAATCCCTCTAGATTCTTCTGCTGTAAATGATTGTATCGCTTGAACGTCTTAAGGTTGTTCAAGTGGGGAAAAAACATAATTTTATACTTGTATGAAATAGTGTTAGTTTTGTACACATTACTTGAGAGTACACATACTTCTAACGGAAAAAAATTAGCTCATATAGTTTTCCCGTAATGGTACTTCAAATTCAAAATTTGCGTGTTTTTACTTCATACAAAACTTGAAAACCAGATAACATAATGAAATGAAAAAAATCACATCAAAACCACATGTCCTGGTCTATGGCTTGTAGCAATTAAAACCCGTTACAAAAATATTTATGTGAAATAAAAAATTTCAAAATTTGAAATTTTTTTTGGTACTTTTAGAAATTTATTTTAAACACA